>OMKZ01053489.1:0-12179 GCA_900302535.1 Neoniphon sammara
GTGTGTGTGTTGTGTGTGTGTGTGTGTGTGTGTGTGTGTGTGTGTGTGTGTGTGTGTGTGCAAACAGACATGCATGCTTGTGATTGACTGTGCATGCTTATGTTTGCATGCATATGTGTGTGTGTGTGTGTCTCCAACTGTGTGTTTCTGCCTTCAGCTGGAGTTGGCCACAGCTAAGAGTGACATGAACCGGCACCTGCATGAGTACATGGAGATGTGCTCGATGAAGAGAGGCTTAGACGTTCAGATGGAGACCTGCAGGAGACTCATCACACAGAGTGGAGACAGGTACAAACACACACGCCTATACGCACGCACATGCACGCACACACACACACACACACACACACACACACACATATTACTGATTTTTTTTCTGATGGTAACAACATGCAGTATCTGTTGCTCACCTGTTAATCCTGTTTTCTCCTTTTTCTCTCCTACAGTGGCGGTAACTCTGCTGCGCCTGTGTCTGGTGAGGAGAGCGATCAGAAAGAGAGCGAGAAGTCTTCAGCCTCTCCTCCTCCTCCCGCTCCTCCTCCTCCTTCCTCCAGTGCTGCCAGATCCTGACCCATTCTCCATCCATCAGGGAAGGAGACTGCGGTCATGTGACCTCCATTGCATCCAGCTGCATCACCACACCAACGCTACACACATAACCATGGCGACATCATGTTTACATAATTCACTCATCCATGTCTTTTCCTTCTGCTGTCCATGGAAACGAGCTTGGGTCTGATGGTTTGTTGAGAAGATGCTGAACACTGGAACTGGAATTATGTAGCAGAGATGGATTATTGTTGTTATTATTATTCCATGCCAATGTCACTGCCCTAACCGGGGAAAATGTTGTCTTACAGTTGTATTCTGTTGTCTTGCATTAGACAGTAGTAACTGAAAAAGTGTGCTGGTGTTATGGATTATATTGATGTGAAGAAGCTGTGGGAGGTTGATAATCCTGAATTGGCTGTAAGTAAAGGGACACTGCCCTTGTGGCGCAGTGGGACAGTACATTGCTATAAGCTACAGGGAAGCATAGCATGACATAAAATTATTCACTCAACATACACTATCCAACACTTGTTATCTTGCGTGTTGCAGGCTGATGTAGCAAACATCATGAGTCCTGTGGAGCTTCACAGAGGCTAATCCAGTCCAATTCCCAGTCCCATAATTTGCTGAAATTTATATTCTACCAATGGATGAACAAAACATAGGGAGCAGCATAGCTGGAATCTAATAGTGCTTTGCTTGATGATGCAGTGTTTGTCCTGAGGTTGATACAGTGAGCAAAGTGTTGATGAATTCGATTGCAAGTCATTTGTTGGTACATCTGAGTCTAATAGGATGTCAGGATTCAGATGGCATTTTACTGCCTTATCTACAGATACAGAGCTTACTTTGTATTTGTGTCATAACAAGTCAAACTGGGGAAAAGCAAATCTTAAGCCATAATTAAGCCATAATTACATCAAAATTACATCTGTGCTTCATTAGGCAAAACATGAAAAAAAAAAAATTAAAGAAATAACCAAAATACTGAGAAACACAATCATAGGCACAGCTCTCCTGCGTTAGCTGTGTGTGATTCGGAGCTGCAGGGTTTCAACTTTGAATGCCAACATGCTTGCCTCCCTCTTGCAACTGTTGATCTTATCAGATATAACTTCAAAAAGGAAATGTTTTTTTTTTGTTTGTTTTTTTTTTGGTCTGTCATGGTGACAGTACTCTGTGGTCCTTTTTAACGTGTGAATTACCTGGAACTAAATACAAGTTAAAGGAAAAATCCACCCTTTTTGCAGCAGCTGCCTCTTGCACAAGAAGCAGCTGTTGCTGATGCACAAGACATTTCTTGGCTCATTTTGATGTTTAGTGGTCTATTTTTCTTATTCCCACAGATCATTGACCAAAATATCTCCTCATGCCCCTGAGAATTTTGCACCCATGTCTGACAATTGTACAAGTACAAATATATTGTTGAAGAGATGGAGATACCAATTTATCTGTCACCAGTAGCCTTATTAGGCCACAATGCAGTGCCAAGTGTAAGGGGCACAACTTTCACTTTCTCTCAACTTCTCCTCTTGTGGTAGTACTGTTACTCTTTTCAGCTAGACATTAAAATCATAGTGAAATCAGCTTGATATTGGGTATTAGGTAATGAGTGGGTAATTCCATTTCCATCTTCACTGACTTGTAAGGCAGACAAGTTAAAGCTGATGACTGTATTTGTTATTACTGGAAGATGAAGAAGAACAAGAATTTACAACCACTGGTTTCAGTAACTTGATCTGATGTATCTTTATAATGTGATGTTTCAGAGAAAGATTGAAAACAGTGCTTGTACATTTTTCCTTCTTAATGTGTTTTTAGTGATTTTTTTTTTTTGAAAAAGAAGTATCCACTTAATATCCAGTATCTACTATTAAGATAACTTTACTCACATAAAATCAACAGCTGAAACAGGAGTTCACACCCAGTCTCTGGGACAGCTGAAAGTTATTTTGAGAAATGTAGGAAGTCACTAAGTGAAGCAGGAGTAGACGAGGTGGGTTGGGGGAGCGTGGGCACAACAAAAAAAAGGTAAATTACAACATTTCATTACAAAATCACATCTGAAATTCATTGAGCACAGATTGATGATCTATAGCAGTATGAAATAATCGGAGGGTGGCATTTTCCTTTAATGGTGCTTAAGTACCACATGTTGTGGTGAAGTGTTATGAGCTCAGAGGGCAGCATGCTTGTGTTTAGTTTGGACTGCAGTCGATGTCTCTGTCTGCCCTTGGTGCAGTGAGAATAGTGTAAATAAATATGTAATCTCTTGAAGCTGATCTGGAGTCAGCGCTGGGGCCTTGCTTTGCTCTCTGTGTCTCACCGTCACTGACTCAGAGACAGGGAAAGAAATGATCAAGGGCATTGACACCAAAGTGTCATAGGAGCTGTATCAATTAGTTCTATTTTCAGCAATAATGCTTAGAGCGAACGCAGGTACCAAGCACTGTTGTTTGAGCAGAGCTGAAGGGTTGGATAGAAATGATTTTAGATTACAGGAAAGATAGATGCACATATTAAAAAAGAAAGAGGACACGGTTTCCAAATAATTAAGTTAGCCACCGAGTGCCAAACTAAATGAACATAAGCAGTTTGTGAATTAACCGAGAATTGCTGGAAAAAAAAATCAATGACTAAATAGTGCTGCCGAAGCTATTTCACCAACGGTGCTTGATGTATATAACTAAGCCTATTTTTGAGCTTGTAAACGTTTGCACTTATGAAAGGAAGAGCAAAGCAAAAATGTATATTAGACATGTAAGGAAAAATGTTAAATTATCAGAAATGGAAAAAGTGTTTAAATATATTCCTTAATTTCATATTTCTTCATCTTTTACATGTATCAGGGGGGATAGAGTGATAAATTAACATGGACATATACCTCATTTTTACATCCTTAGTTTTTCTTGTGCACATAAAACATCTTATTGATGCTTTATTTACATTAACCGTGAACTTTAACTCAGACACATTATTACAGTACCACATATATTAGCATACAGCTGGAAAACACTACATATCATTGGTGGGGAAACTCCCTTATCAACACTAATCTATTATCCAATACTGTTGTCTAAATGTAGTCCAGGCCATAGTCTCTTCAGTGTAGTTGAAATAGGTGAACTGTATTATTTTTGCTTCTACTGCTATTCACACTTCAGTGCTGTTAATAAATAAATGATAAAGAAATGAGGGAAACAGATTTGAAGCTTATATCAAATGGCATGCATGTGTGGTAATAGGAGTCAGTTGATGAACACTGATGCTACTCTTTTGCCTGTGATTGACTAGGAGGATGTGAGAGATGTGAGCTGTGTGAAAAATACAACGCACCATTTCCCCTTGTACAGTTTTATTTTCACATGCTGAGTGAGTCCTTATGTATGCATGTGCAGTGTGTATGTTTTCGGGTGTTCTGTAGAGTGAGTGTTTTTAAAAAGACTTTTTTCCAGAGCAGCTGTGCAACATGAAGGAGTCAGAAACGTAAAGTACCAGTTGTTATCATCTGCCAGTTTAACTCTGCTGGTACTGCTGGGAGGAGTAAATCTCATCTTTTAACAATGGTCAACTCAAAAAACTAAACATTTAAGTCAGATGGTAATTCATGTTTTTCATAAGGACAATCCCTTCATGAGTGCATGAAGTTGCTTGAGTAAAGTCATTTTAAAAACAACTCTCAGTGTAAAAAATAAAAAATAAATAGTGAAATGCAGAAATGCAAATGCTTAAGCAAAATGACTGTATGATGGCTTTGATATAATATATATTAAGGAAATAGCTTTGGATATACTAATGTTTAAAGACTGCAGTAGAAGTATGCCCACAGTCACACACTATGCGCATCGCCTCAAAAGGAGCCACAAGAGCTTTAAATTAAGATAGAATGATTTGATTGGTCCATATGGTTTTTCACTGGAAACTGACGGTTAATGACATTTTTGTTTTCTCGTTCTCCATATCTTGACAGAGGAAAGAAGCCTTATCACAAAATGTTATGAAATGTCAACTGTTTCGTTCCACGCAACAGTCTGACTGTAAGCTTATAAGCTGTTTATTAACAGTAATTTATGTGTGTGACTAGACTGCAGCTTTAAACATGAAGACAAAGCAGGTTTGGCTAAAGCTTCACCGCAGAGCTCTGTAATGTGTCAAGGGAAATGGAAAGAATAAAAAAATGCAACTGAGCAACAAAATTTTGTGTAATTAATTGGGTTACTTTTGTACTATTTCCTCATATTCACACATATCACCATACAACAATATGTACAGCACAAGCTCAAACATTGTAAAGGTTACAGTGTGACTTCTAGTAGTTATTTAGAAACTCAGTTGCCTTTACTGTCCAGCTGTCCATTTAACGACCTTTAGGCTCCTTTTTTACAATAACTCACTACTTTTACTAAATAGGATTGGGTTTGCAAATGTTTTCATGAACAGCAAACCAATTAAAAGTATTTAGACAGTACTGATAATGAACAGTGGTACTGGGGGAATGTGAATACCATTCTTTGTCATCAGACAGCCTTGCGAAAATCATGCCATTAACCGTCACTATTGAAAAGATGTTTTTTTGATCATAACTGTCATAAGTCAACAGTACAGAGAGCAGTTTGATTCACTCCGTTTACATGGAAAGTAATGAGGCTTTGGTAGAAAAATGTTAGTCAGAGAGCTGATGGGGCTGCATGACAAAGTCTGAGAGCTTTAACTTGTAAACAGCCCAGCGCACGACTTGGTAAGAGCAGAGAGTGGGCGGGAGAGACAGGAAGACAGGAAGATGTAACAGGTAAGGAAACAATGACACAGAAGATGGGTACAGAAGAGAGAAGACAGACACAGAGAGGCACACCTTGAGGAAGTCCAGCAGGCTTGACAAACACGGGGAGAAAATAGGTGCATTTTATTCAAGGTAAAACAATATCTTCAATTTCTTTGCTATATTTAATGTCTCACCTTAAGAAAGTCTATTTGACACAATGATACAAGCAAATCATCAAACTTCTCCAAACATGCACTGCCTTTCACAGTATTGTTTTAAGCCGAAGAAAGGATTGTCATTTGCCATTTACAGACACATTATTGATCTTTTTCTAAATTTTTCTTCATAGGATGGGAGTGGTGCAGCATGTTGTGACTGTCCTGATGTTATCTGCACACTTGGGGCTCGCCTCACCCGTGGTAATTTTTCCCCCTCACTGTATCTGCCTCACCCATTACATAATTCACCGTAAAACCTCTTGACATTTGATTTTAAAGTATAAGAAATTGCACTCATTGCCATACCTATATTATATTGTTTATCATTTTGCTGAACATGAGCTTTCCATTTAGTTATACAAGCCTTCGTAGTGGTATTACAATAGTGTTTTGCTGTTTTTGGAGACACAGGGGATCCGGTATTACAAAGACGAAGATAGAGAATGTAGACTCTGCCCACCAGGTAAGAAAAAATGTATCTGTCCTCTTGCTTGGCCTTTTTTATACTTATATTTGTACCCATTTTTCTCTCTCTGCCCATTCCTCATTTGTCTTAAGCTCACTCCTCTCATTGTTTTTATCACTGGAATCAGCAGTGATTAATGTTTGGAAAATGTGTGACTACAACACTGAGCCATATCTATCTTTCTCTGTCTCTCTGTCATGATGAAAAATGACGCATACAGTAGTGCACACAGCTCTGCTGTATGACCACATCCTTCATTAATATGCACTCTGGGCCGACAGTCTCTCTGCTCTCCCTCTCATCCTGTTGTTCTCGTCTCAGTCGATGCGCTGCTGACAGTTGATCGTACCCTCCGTTTGACATTTTTTTCTTTCCTCTGCTTCAGGTGAGTACCAGGAGTCTTGTGCAGAGTGTAAGCCTTGTCCTACTGGCAGCTACACATCTGACTGGAACACAGAGTTCACCTGCCATTACTGTTTCCGAGGCTGTAGAGCAGGTAACGACACTTCATTGCCATTACTTCTGCAATAAGCTTTGGTCATAAATTATAGAATTGATTTCACTTCATTCCTTTTGAGTTTCTCTAAACGAGCTGTAACAGTGATTATAGTTACCAGAGGATCTGTTCTGCTCTGTGTGTTTCAGAACTGCATCTGAAGGTGATTCAGAACTGCAGCAGTAAAACCGACATCAGGTGTGACTGTGAAGCCGGCTTCAGCTGCACTCTCAGGGACACGAGCACAAAAAACTGTCAAAACTGTGTTAAAATCAGTGAGACAACAACAATTGGTAAATACTGAGCAGTGGCTTGTTATGGTGGTTTCCAACATGTCAAATCATACAGGGTCCAACCAGCAGAGGGCCTCATCATAAAGAAAATACTTTGAACTGTTCATGTCAGCAGTCAGGAGTCATGTCAGGAGTGCATACTGTGCTGTTTGTGGTTCTGATGTTTCATTGTAATGTGGCAATGGGAAGATTGAAATCCCCATCCCCAGTTGATCCCCAAGACCCACCCTGAGCTCTCTGAGATTGTTCTCATCCAAATTTACCGCACAAAACTGATTCTTGTGATCAATTCTTCTTTTATCTTTTGCTTTTTGGCCATTTGTAGGCACGATGATACATTTTTGTTCTCCTGTTTTCCAGAAGCACAAACTGTCACCTCAGACTGGAGTCCAACTTCCCCAGAGCGCAGCAGCACTTCCTCCAGACCCTGCAAATCGCCTGCGTGAGTTTTACACTTCCCCTGTGAAACAATAAATGCATCAGAGAGAGAGAGAGAGAGAGAGGAGCTGCAAGACAATGCAGTCACATGACACCCAGATGCAAATTCTGTATCATTTAAATTCTTTTCCGATATCAAAGTAAAATGAGATTGGGATTATTTTAGTATCTGGTCTAGCATATATTTCAGCTTAGCCTTGCTCATGTAGTGATATAATTAAAATGTGTCAGTGTACATATTAAAGACTTTGACCTTATTTCACACAGCTGTGGCCCATGGCTACCCACACCAGTAAGAAATTCCACAGATGTCAACACAGGTGAGTGTGTGTGTGTGTGTATGTGTGTGTGTGTGTGTGTGTGTGTATGGGTCTGTATGTGCGCATGCATGTGTCCTTCATCGATATTAACTGTTTTGAGGCAGAGGTGTCAATTAGTCAGAAATTCCAGCAATATTCAGAGTTTCCACTGTCTCTTGCAGAGAAGAGGAGCCGTGAGCTGGCAGCCATCTTGTGCCCGGTGATAGCCATCGGATGCATAGCTCTTGTGATCCTGTTCTGTTCCCGTCGCTCCGGAGATGAAACGCGTTTCAAGCTGGGTAAGGATAATGTTTACAAAGATAGCTAACAGCCTTCAAAAACTCAGCTGTTTGATAGATACCATCATTCAACACTTAAAATTGCTCATGGCAAACAACAAACAAATCACTCAAGGTCACTAAAAACTTGGGTGATTTGGGATTTATCATGAGCATTGAGGAAATATTTAAGAATAATCCAAACATATAAACTTCTAATTCATCAAAATAAGCATTTATGAATAAAGAGAAACCAGTATGAAGAAAATGATTTATTTTCCACTATTCATTTATGTATCTACTATTTTCCAGCTATTCTAAAGCTGTGCAAGGAGGTAAGTTCCTCATTTCAAGATTCCTAGCCCACATTATCTTTACTGATATCATATTGTTTCTTTCATGTCTGCCTCAAACTGATTGATGTGCTCTTCTTTAGGGAAGGAGAGATGCTTCAGCCCACAAAACTAAGGAGTCAACTCACCAATTCCCCAGAGACACATCTAGTGCCAAGCACCAGCCACTGCCCCTGGCAGCCAATCTGGGTACTGATGAATGAAATAAAGAGTTTTTGTTTTTAATGAGAAATGTCTCAATCACTGTGCAGCCCTTGAGAAAATAAAAAATATGTCAAGAAGCAGCTGTGTTAGTGGTATGAGTTTCACTTGAGATGCAATCAGTTTTCCGAATGTGCAACTGAAGGTCAATTAGTGTGAAAATTTGGTTCTTTACTTATACCCCTTGTCTGTTAATGTCTCTCTCAGGCCCAGTCCATGTCCACAATCCAGGGACAGTCGTGTTTAGCCTGCTCAGTCAGTTTACTGGCCAAGCTGATCCCACAAGAGAGGAGAAGGCAGGAGAAAGAGTGAACAGTGAGGAAGGAGAAGAAAGAGACTGTCCTGTGTTTCATCCCACTCCCTCCCCCTGCATTCACCTTTCTGAGGAGGAGAGGCACGGAGAGACGGACAGAGTCTTCTTTCCCTCTCAGGAGCAGGGGAAAGACTGCCACATGTCCAAAGAGGAGGCACTATGATGCAGAACAAGAATCCCAAGAGATTTGTGAAAGTGGCTGTGACTACTTGGTGTCCAGACCTATCCTAAAAGCATTCTCTCAAAGGGAGGAAGAAACTGTAAAACGTTCACAGGTGAACGAGGAAGAGACTTGGCACCTTTATCTTCCTACGGCAGCTGCGGAGGGATCACGGCACCCTACAGCAACACCATTACAGGTACTGGGAAAACCTGTGCATGCCAGACCTTAGCTGCTGAGCAAGAAAGAAAGTATATATGCACACAGATTTATACTTAAGTATCTTCATTCTGGAAAGAGCCGATGCAAGGTGACCCCTTTGTGTTAGTTTTAACTTAAGAAACCACTTGATTGTAATATACTCTTTAATAAGCTCAGTGTGTCAGTTCTAGCCAGTTAGGTTAACATTATTTGTTTTGTTTTGTTTGCACAAGTAATGGGCATTTTGAATATGATGAAATGTTACTGCTAATAAAGAATCTTTTTTTTAAGTAGAATGTAGTTTATTAGTAATTAAAAATAAATCTCACATAACAGTTCTATTTTCATGCGACATACATTATATACATCTAACTAGAATATGAGACCAAAGAAAAATCTATATATACAAATGTCACATACTATAATAGTAAAAATGTGAAACATTATTGTGTACCATAGTACATACAGTCATAATACAGCATAGCATTTCTAACTCTCATAGTGCTATCTCAGTATGATCTGTTCAGCCCCTTTGAGTTTTCACCATGGTCACGCTTCATCTCAGGCAGCAGCAACTGTGTACGATACACTCAAGTGGTTCACTCATGGTTTCACTCATCAGCATGGACTGCAAAGACTTTTGACTTCATTTGTCATAAATGTCCTGAGGCAAGAGAGATGTTTTGCATGTCCTATGCATAACTAAATATTAAACTGTTAATTTCTTGCTCATCCCTGTTCAGGTCAGGTTATTCCTACTGTCAAAACCCTACTTGTCTTTCCATCAGCCATCAATAGGCTGGTCACACTTCCCATCCACTTCCTGAATAGGCACTTTTTCTTCTTCTGTGCTTTGAATGGCCGGTTCAGTTTTCTGGGGGGCAAAGTAGCCTGATAACCCTGTTAACAAAAGAGAAAAATAACAGGTGTTTGCAGATATTAAATTAACTATATGTGATATTACTGATAAATAAAAAGCACAATTCAACAAGATTTTAAATACAGGATACAAGTGCTGTGCAAAGGCTACTGTACTTGTGGTGTTAGGATATTATCTGTGTCATTCTATTGAATGGTACTAACCACACTTTGATTTGATCCAGCAAAGAGAAGATCTGCGTTTTGTGCTCACACAGAATAGTGCTGCCAAACAAAGAAGACCGCCTGCCACCAAGAACCAGATATTACCATCTGTAAGGACATGAGAGACTATTGTGAAATCGATGTTAACACCCACTCAAGGTTCAATTCAATCATTTCCATGTTTAAATACACTAATATTATTTTACCTCTAGGAGCTTTTCCAGGTGGCAAAGTTGTGGTGACTGGATAGAGGGAGAGTGAGAGTAGGTTAATTTATCAGGTCCATTTACAAATGGGCATTCAAACTGAAAATATTATTGTAAACACCATGGCAGGCCAGTGAGTAAAGGAAAATGTACAGCAAACATCAGGACTGAGCAATGTCTCAGCTTTGTTTAATACTAAATTCTGACTGGTTCATTCTATAGTAGGTTTGTTATTTCTAAATAATCCAACATCAGATAGTCCCGACTGTTGATCCTTAATCAAATTGACCAGCGACACCTTGTGCCATTAAGAGATCACACAACAGTGAATGCAGATTCATGTTTATCACC
This sequence comes from Neoniphon sammara, assembly GCA_900302535.1. Classification (NCBI taxonomy): domain Eukaryota; kingdom Metazoa; phylum Chordata; class Actinopteri; order Holocentriformes; family Holocentridae; genus Neoniphon; species Neoniphon sammara. The sequence goes on from OMKZ01053489.1 coordinate 10,671, forward strand.
TCCCTATGTGAAATTTGTATCCTGGTGTGATAAATGTGGGAGGTCCAGGATAGGACACACTTGGAAATCCGTCTGTAAGATTGTAGTCCACCTGATTTCTGGTTTTGCTGTGAGGAAATAATATCTAAAGATCAGAGTAGGATTCGAGCATATTGTTGGAGAGGAAGAGGAGGACAAAGGTTGTAACAGGCAGGAAGAAGTTCTGCTATGTAAGACTGGCTGTGTAAACACTGATCAAACAAAGCTTTCCTCCATGACGAATGGAGGAAACTTGAAGTCTTGCAGAATAGAAGTGAATTCAGGCAAGTGTCTGTTTTGCTCATGTGTGACTACATCTTTCCCCTTGGTTACTGCACCCAAACAAATGGTGAACCAAGGTGACAGACGTGGAAGGTCTTAGGCTGAACTTCGTTCTTCGTTCTGAACTACGTTGCTATGGTTACACATGATGGTTATTCTCTCTGTCTTGCTACAGCCGTTGCCATGGTTTCAATCCCGCTTAAGTATTTTTCGTCTGAAGCTTATAAATTATTTTAGAATGTAATAAAATCTTTTTCAATCAGTGTTTCATGTAAAATGGTAAACGGGTTAGCTAAGTAGCTGTGTGCCAGAGCTAAAATCGGTTCAGCTTGTAAGATTTTTCTTTAAGAGCTGTGATGAAACCCATCCTCCCCACAGGGGGATCAAAGCAATTCACAAAATGTGAAAAAAATGACACAAATAAAAACATTTATTAAGATGACAACTTAAAATGCACATTACTTAAGAGTTGTTGCCATTTTGACAGCAGTGTCACAGTGTTGTTTGGCAGTGTTGAATACCTGTGGTAGAGGTAAGGTCACTGGTCACTGGTCTGGGTGTGCTGGTGCTTGGTATCTTCGAACAGGTCGAGCAGGGTGTTTCTGTGCATTGAAATCCAGGCCTACATCTGCATTTCGCATCGTGAGTTGTATTACACTGTGATGCAAATTGTGTCTCTGCAGGAGCAAAAACACATTTGGCAACAGTGGTCAGAAAGTATATTCCTGTGTATGCATATAGTATGTGTGTAACCAAGACAGACAGACAGACACACACACACACACACACACACATACTTACTTATGTCACTTTAGGGGACATTACATAGACTTACATTAATTTCCTGGAGACTTACCCTAACCTTAACCACAACTGCTACTAGCCTAACCCTAAGCCTAACCCTAACTGTAACCTCACCCTAACCTTAACCTTTGACCCCAAAATCAGCCTTTTTCTAAATGGGGACACCAATTTTTGTCCCCAATTGGACAAGCATGCCCAATTAACAGTCTTAAGTCTGGTTTGTGTCCCTGAAAGTAGGCAAAACCAGACCCACAAACACATACACACACACAGACACACACACACACACACATACACACACAGCTGTTTCTCAGTCAAAGCAATATTTCACTTTGATGGAACATTTTGTTTCATAGTGAATGTTTTAGCAAGCATACCATCACAAGTTCATGAACAAGCAAACAG
>OMKZ01053492.1:0-19608 GCA_900302535.1 Neoniphon sammara
AACCTGTGAGGAATCGTAATAAAAGCATGTTAAATAAACAAGATATTAAATCTAGGAAACGTTGCAATCTGTACCTGAAATAAAGTGGTCGCTGCATAGACGGAATCCGTTGCCCGTGGGTTCCCGTTGCTCAGTCTGTCGGGATCTTAAGGAATCCTATAGAATGCCTTCCCCTTTACCTGTCTCCTCCGACTATTTTGGCATCCCGGGGCACAACAACTGTCGACCATGTCCACTTTTTTCAATATAATAAAGCAGGGAAATGACAAGTTAGCTGCCTGGCAGTGATTTGAACGGCGCGCTTTCCTGCCAATATGGCCGTGTTTTGATTTGGACTGTTGCATGGCGGGATCGCGTGACGTCAGCTACCGGAGCTCTATATGACTTTATAGTCACTATAATGAAAACTGGTCTTTGGTCCCAACACAATAAATACACAATAAACATTTAAAACAGAACAGCAGATAATATGCTTAAATAGCTTAGTTCATTAATAAGTTTGATAAAATGGAAATATAATGATAAAACTACGCAATTCTTAATACTTAGTGTAGGTGATTTTTTGATTTATATTTATGCAACTGTTATATGTAGGCCTATTAATGTTTTATAAAAATTTTGCTCTAAAAAAGCTCACAGCTCGTCTTGATTAGTTATCAACTGACAATTATAAAATTTACATTATTGATAATTTTATGAATTTTAATAATAAGTTTATTTACATCATTATTAGATTGTGATTTAATCCTTACTATTTAATGGTTGAGTGACAACAAATCAATGATTCATTAATTTGTCTAATTATTTTAAATAAACACACACACATAGACACACGCACAGCAAAGCAGTACTGATATGCCTTTCAGTTCAGAGACTTATGAATATGGATCGGTTTTGTAGAGCTTTGTTAATTTGTCTCACAGGCCTGTGTTAAGAAGAAAACAGAGCTGACCAGGATGACAGTGAAGACACTGAGGGTGGTGTTGCAAGCAACTGTGCTGTAATGGAAAGGTCACATGTGTCCAAATGAACCCTTGAACCACTACTGCACCCGCTCACTCATTGTAAGTCACACTATAAGTGTGTTAATGTGGCTTACTCTGTCTCAGGTTTTAAAATTCATTCATTTGCTTTACAATTTCTTTGCAGGACTGTGAGGACTGGAGTGTATCCCAGCATGCAATGGGTTGTGAGTGCTGTGATTTATGTATGTATTAATTGATACAGTTATACATTGATCAACTAAAAGACTAATTATAGTGTTCTGATCTGTGATGAGTTTGGCTTGTAGAAAGAGTTTATTTACCTTGAACTTTGACTTTATTGCTGGTTCTGTTGTCATGACAACAACATCACAAGGCAAATCCAATGTAAAAGTTTATTTACCTTCCTCTCTCTAATGAAAGAAAATAGCACCAGCATTATGGTAAAACTGAGGACTGATGGATTTATTTAGTGACATTACTGCAATGTTTGTCACTCTGGAGGAGTCAGTCGTTCATGCAAGACAGTCCCTCATCTATTCTGCCTCGCGAGGAATGCAGCAGCAAAGGCCCTTAAAAATTTGGCGGAAAAATCGCCTGATATGTCGTCCCTTCTTCTTCTTCTTCTTTTCAAGGACTTCTGAAAACCACAAAGAAATGTGTTGTCATCTATCGGTTCGAAACAGTGAACACAAAGAGACTCTAAGCCTTCAGATATTTGACTGACCAGGCTGGATGTCGGCCTCCTGCCTGTCTTCATCCTCCAGGCTGGTGGACACGTCTGCCTGGAGGACCACAGCTGCTTCCTCAGCAGGGCTTGCGCTTGTGCAGGGACTGCAAAATCCAAGATTCAAATTGTGCTACTGTCAATATGCTCTGACGTTCCTTCAGTCCTTTGAGATCTATTTTTGTGAGATATATGGTAAACATGCAAATGTCAGATTACTGCAGGTGAGCCTACCTGTGTCTGTCCTCAAGTTCAAACCTGAAACTCCTCCTCTTCCGGTCTGGGCTCCAAGTGTCTAAGCTCCTGCTGAGATCAAACGTTATGTGAATAATTTCTTGCCTCCCAGCAGTCAGTGTATTGAGATGAAACAACACAATATCTACCTGCTGCCGTGAGAAGCATCTACATGGAGCCTCTTCCTAGTCCCCAAAGAGACCTGCTGGCTCAGCGTCTCGGAGATGAAGTTGACACTGGAAGACAATCAATCAACGGTCAATGAACTTCTCATCAGTCCACATCAGCACATAAACAGCTATGCACAAAGTGTCTTTACAAACTTACTGGGAGCTGTGGTGGATCTTGTCCATGCTTAGAAATGGATGCTGCAAAACTTGATCCGGTGTGGCACGCTGTTGTGCATCCAGATTCATCATCTCCTTCAGGAGATCAATGCATTTCTTGCGCTCACTCATTTCCTCCGTGCCTTTCACCTTCAAATGACATGGTTTAAAATACATGTCAAGATCATGGGAATAAATCCCACGAATGTCTACTTTGAGATTTGTTTGCTTTGAATATATCTTCATGAAAAGTCCTCAAGTTCAAATGTTGAAGGATCAAAACAGAGGACTTACCTGCTCAAGGTCATCCAGAGAGCTCAGCCTGTACGATCTAGTCTCTGAAGACTTGTTTCCAGACTCCATTTTGTACTGTGCTTGTGTCTAGAAAGAAACAGTGCTCTGTTTAGCTAATTTATCCCAAATACAGTGAACTACACACATAGGTAGTTAGCTAGTTTGGTCAATCAGTTGGTGGGTGGGTAAATGGTAGGCAAGTAGTTACCTTGAGTTTCCACACAAGTTCGGCACAGTCGACCTCCAGGTTGAAAAACATTGTTGTGTAGAGTCCATAGATCAACAGACGGTCTGCCGGCTGACCCTGTGTCTCCACAATGTACCTGATCTGGAGACATAACACAACGTCCCGTCAAGACACTTTGACTTTGCTTTGTCCTGTATAACTGACATCCACAGTAAATTTGGGCAGGAAAGACTAAGATACCACAACATGTTAAACTACTCTGAAAGCAGCAGCAGCTATTTCAAACAGTTCATTTGTTGTAAGAGTACTATCATCTAAAGAGTGAGCCCAACATGAACAGAATTTCTTCAGTCTTTAACGACAACACTGACCATGTCGTATTCGCAGTTTGCTGGGTAGATCGCACACCCAAGGAGCAGCTCGGCAACCACACAGCCCACGGACCACATATCTATGGCCTCGCTGTATGGAAGGCCCAGCAAGATCTCTGGAGCCCTGAGAGGAGAGGAACACAAACACATTAGATCAGACATGAAAACTACAATCAGACCTCTTTCAGGTCAGATTCTACCACATATTTAGACTTGAGGTTGAAGGAAGGGGAGAGAGTGTTGCTCACTCCATCATTCTTTTTCTAACAAGCCCTCTTGTCTACATAGACTTACCTGTACCACAGGGTCTGAATGCAAGCCCCCAACCTAGTCTCTGTTTTGAGATGGGCCAGACCAAAATCAATTATTTTAATCCTTAGTGGCTGCTGGAGATGGTCAACCATCATAATATTCTCCAACTTTATGTCTGCGTGCACGATCTCGATGGTTTCCAGATGCCTGAGCGCCGTGGCCAGCTACAGATACATGAACACACGTTATAACACGTTTATCTATGATCATTAAATCTTCATTTTTAGTCCAGTAAGCAGGAGAAAAAAGTGGGACTTGTACAATTTCTATCAATGTATTGGCATGGCAATAGCCAAGACGTAAGTACAACAGACCTGATGTACGATGGGCCGTATCTCGTTCATGGACAGAGGCTGGAAAGCTCTCTGTTCCATGAACTCACGAAGGCTGATGTCTAGCAGTTCAAATTCAAGGCAGACGTGTCCCTTGTGAACAAAGCAGCCATACCAGCGCACAATGTTGCAGCTGTCTGCGTCCAGGGACTCAAGCTGTCTGAGTGCATTTATCTGTGGAATATATGAAAGGTTTGGAGAGGTTTTTACTTTTCTGAAATGGACCAAAAGTGCGCCAGATGAAACTTTGATAAGCAAACACAATGCCTCTTTTACCTCCTCCTCTGCTTGGTCCATCAAAATCGGGTCCTTTTTAGTTATTTTCACAGCCACCTCTTTATTTGTCAATACTTTGACACATTTGGCGACTTTGCCAAATGTGCCCTCTCCTAAGAAGGCCTCCACATAAACGCTGTGAGTGGAGTGGAGCAGACTGCCTATGGCGATGGAGAACTCATCAGAGTCCAGAGAGGGGGAGGACTCTCTGATCACTGGAGAGGGTAGCTGCTCAATGTTCCTGCCTGAGAGAAGAGCAGGAGAGAATGGATATGAACACAACATGAAGTCACATCTTGCCCCAAACAGCAGGACACAGTCAACAGAACCAAAGGCCCAGAAGGTTGTACCTTTGAGGAAACAGTTTGAATTTAGTTGTGCTACAACACCAGTCAATTTTTGAAGAGCTCATTCACTTACTAGGCGTGTCACTTGATATGTGTGACATTCTTCATCCAAATCAAAAGCTCGCAAATACAGGTGAATCACAAAACTGCTCTTGAGGTTTCTTCAGAAGATCCCACGAAAGACTGAAAAATCTCACCACTGCCAGGATTCTTGCATAGCATCACAGTTCTATGGAATCATTTGGTTGTACTGCAGCTTTTGTTACATCATAATCCAAACTTCTCACTGATCAGTGAAATTCTCAGTCACATGTTGGTTTAGGTAAATAATGACTACTACTACTACCACTACTACTACTACTACTAATAATAATAAGAATAATAAGAAGAAGAAGAAGAAGAAGAATTATAATTATAATATAACTACAAGCGGCAATCTAAAGGGTCCAAGCACAACAAGCAGTTTTTAAATAAAGTGAAATTCAGAAGAATTCGAGCTGAAATACATGCCATTTTATAAGGCTGAAGGGAACAAGACATTCATTACATTGTGCTGTTGCAGGATTTGAACCCATGACCCTATGGGTGAAAGAGCAACAGGCTAGTAATAATATATTCACAATATTCCAGTGTTGTGGCTTTTGGTCAATTGTATTTTCTTTCTTTTATAAGGCTTCAGCCATATTCCACACTGTGTAATTATGAATGGTAAAGGTTCAGGGTCTTGCTCAAGGGCACTTCAACAGGATGCACTGGCTGATGTTGGATCTAGCCACTGGAGCAGTTGAGACCTGGCTGCAGGGACCAGTATGCAAGACACCACTAGAGGACACTGTGCTGCAAGGCACAGCAGCATGCAGAGGCAGAGCAGCTTGTAGATGCCATAAGATCACTCCTTCCAGACTAGAGTTTAACACTTTTATATACATTCTTTATGACCTAAATCAAAGTGTATATCATAGGACGTATATCAAACTGACAGAGAGTACTTTTAAGGGAAATTAAAAACAGAAATGCTTTTCTGAAAATATAATTGATTTTTGAAAAAGCACAATTCAAAAATGTATTCTCTGAATTTCAATTAAAGAAACAAGAAGCAATGTTTTTGTCCACGAGATACAGGAACATTCAAATAAGAACATGAGAGTAAAAATAATTCAGAAGCACTCAGCTATAATAAGGGATATACTCTCATTATTGAGATCCATTGCTGCTGCCATTTCAATGCATCCAGAGTTTCTGACTGCTGATTGAACAGTTACACATATTCAGAGCTTGAGCAGCTCACGTTGAGTTTTAATAGAGAATAATAAATGATATTCCTTTCTATGCAAAAAGGGCTTAACTCTGCTTTATCAAGTATTGGGCTTTGACAAAGTTTTTTTGTGTGCATGTCTTTCAGTGGCTAATCTGGGATATTTTGTTCATACAAGTTTCAGTGACAGTAAAAGATTGTAAAAGATTCAGATGCAGTTGTCCATAATCCATCAGAGGAATTGGGTTGCTCCAATCCACTGCTTCTCATTAAGGCTGAAAAGATGTTTGTATGTTGTACGGTATCACTTCACAGACACGCTTTTGATTGATGATTTTATGAAGATGATGATTTTATGAATTTATTTAAAGCTTTTAATTGATTTATTCTTCCTCTTCTTCTTTTCTATTTAATTATTTTATTTTATTGTAACTTTTTATTAGGCTATTTTTCTGCTTCATTATGTTTCTTTCCAGAGCCTATATTAAATCTTTGTAGTTACTGTGGTTATTGTAAAATGCACTTCATGACAAGCTATAAATCATTTTTATAGCTTTATAATCTGACTCATGCTGAGGACCACAAGTAATGGGTAAAAGGGTTGAATATTCTGAAATGAACCATTCATGCAAGGTACAGTGACACTGCATTATAATTAAATGTGTGATGAATACCATTTGATTGCAAAAACAAAACTAAAACATTTTATACTCACATTATCACTGAGCCATGCTCCTGGTTGGGGAGACTTGAGGTCATCTTCATGTAGAGTGATTCCTCCAACACTAAAGCCAGCACAAGGTGATGTTATCTCTGTAGATTCAGTGGGCGCAAGGAAAGGAAGCAGTGCATCCACCTTGGGGGGGATCATCACAACAAGGTCTCTTGGCTGGAATCATCAGATCAATAATATTTAAACACCCTGCATTCCAATGCGTATTGGATACATCGTATTTACGGTATTTGGGAAATTAAAATGATTCCCAAGTTTCTGAGTTGGTAAACTCCTCCTTCCTTCATAATGACCAGTTTAATGTAACGCAGTAACGAATTTCAAAATGCATAGAACACTGCCTTGTTTTTAGTGTCCATGTCTGCTAGCTTTTGGCAAGGATATTGACAAGTAGTTCAGCCTGTGGTAATCAATCTGATGCTATTTTCAATCAAAAGCACTGGAACGCAGTCATTTGGTAAATAGCATTAGCCATATCAGAAGTTCTGAGTTTCTGACGTGCACTGGAATGCAGGGACAGATATTCAGTTTTCTGGGTCTAAACTATTGTGAATTGAATCATGAACTATTGTGCATTAAGTTACATTTTGTATTCATAATAGATTATTTCTGCTCACCTTTTTCTTTAAAAGTGAAGTTTCTCTGTCTCTTTGGTCTTCCTCGTCTGTTCTTCACTGGTGTGATTTCGAGTGTAACCTTCAAGTCATCAGCATCATTCATTGAAGAAAGGCCCTCTTGCCTCTTTGGCTCCCCTTCTGTTCTGGTGCATTCATTTGCCACCATCATGACATCATCATTATCAACTAGATGTGCAGCATCTCTCTTTGACTCCAACCTCTCCAGGCTAGCTGTTTCAGACATTTGGTCATTTTCAAGTAATGCCACCTTCCTGTTTAGCTTCCAGCTGTGCAGCAGTTGTTTCACAATCTGGAACATTTCCTCATATTCTTTACCCCTTGAGCTTGCAATCAGAGCTGCTACCTCCATGGCCACAGGATGGACTGCATTAAATCGGTCATTCCCACTGAGCTTCCCACTGTGTTCAGGTGGCTTCAGTGTAGTTTGAAGGGAATCTGAAAGGTGAGTTCCAACCTCCACTTCAAGTTGGCCACCAACTCTATGCCATCTTGGATGAAACAATAATGGGTTGTTAAAGGACACAATTTCATATTTCTGGCAGAAAATAATATGGGCACATGGAAGACCAAATGACACTGACAGTTTACAAGAGCATCCTTTCATGTCTTTGTCCACAGTGTATGTCTTATCTGCTTGTTTTGTATGTTGAGTCTACAAATACAATGTCAGGGTTCCTTTCAAATGTGCTACACATTTCTGGGGACTGAATAAACAGCATTTGGAAATGTCCTGACTCGTCGGCCACTATTTCTGCTGTGTATCCCTTTTCTTTCTAGTTTTTGACAATACTCACCATCATTTCAGCTACACTTTGGTCATTTCAGACCACTTTTTTTTAACTTGCTGTTTGACATTGTGTATGTCTTTAAGTTTGAGCTGCTTTCCATGACTATGTTTGACAAAGCTCTTCAGAGTGCATGCACTGACCTATGTAACAAAATTTATATCATATTTTCTTTATAGTCTCAAAAAATGTACTTGTGTTACCTGACTCACCTTCAACCATTCCAGCCTCTCAATTTCTGCTCTTTCCTCTGCCTTTGGACGCCTGTTTTTTGGATATTTGTGAAAAAGCAGATGAGATAGGATGGTTGTGCTCATCTGCCACTCTTGTGACACGGAGCTTCCCCTCCTTCTGTTCATATTGAAGCTGGATGGCCTTGGAACACCCCATCTGCAGATAATGCTGGGATGGTCTCACATGTTTGCCTATAGTCACATAACACATACACTAGACACTTCAAAATAGTGTTCTATCTTTAATTGGCCTATCATGTTTAACTAATTCTTATTCTTAAAATTCTGAAACTCCAACAATTACTCTGATAGTCATAATCACACAAATGATGAGTCTCAGAGGACACAGAGTAACCTAAAATTCAAAACCACTGTTTTTGATTGATCTTAATTACTTTTACTCTCTCTTTGTCCCAAAGTGATCACAGGAATATGTTATTCTGGAGTAAACAATCCTGTCTTGGAGTTCTTTGTTGCTGTCAATAAGCTTTTCTGATCTTTCTACATGAATTGGACGATATCAGTCTTTGCTCCAAATGTCAATGGCCTTCTCTGCCTCGGCAAAACTGTAAAAAGTTGGGCCTTTCTTTATACTGTCTGTTTTGTCTGCCTAATGTGGTAATAAGGAATAAGGATTACAATAAGGAAGATGTTAATGTAGTACAATAAGGAGGATGTGATTGACATTTGCAAATATTAACTTTAATGCTACAAAATGCGCTCATTACAGTGCAGACCTACGCCAAGGAGCCAGATGAGCTAAATGAGCTAGATACAGTATTTTATGCACCTCGCTGCCATGTTTGGTTAAGCAGCATCATCAAGAGAATGAGCCCCTTAAGTGCCACAGACACCATGTTAGAACTCACAGATAAAAATACTATTTCAAGCGCAGGATCAATCACAGCAAATACTGAAAATGATCTCAGTAGCCACAGAAAAACATTTTCCATGGCTGAATTTTTTTTTTATTGTAATTGTTGCTTTGTATGAAAGCCAATCAGCAGGGCAGCCATTCGCCTCCATACATCTTATATTATACCATAAAAAGCGCAACGATCAAATGCATTGTGAATCTTTTAGTAAGGGCTTTGAAATTTAACAAGTGTGATCTGTGTTATTTCATTCAGTACTGCTCTTGAAATGTATATCTATAGTGGAGTTTTTATCATTATTATCATTGTTATTGTTATTATCATTACAGACCCCTCACAATGTCAGAGACATCATTTGTATCTCTTGCACAGTTACAAATACAGTTTATATATAGCCGATTGTTATTGCATGGCTTAAGTTTTCTAAATGTATGTAAGTTTTATAAGTTTTATGTAAATTTATTAAGTTTCTCCTCAGCTCTCCACAAAAACACCCTTTTTGTTACATTAGATTTCTACAATTGCCAGTAGGAGGGATTTTGTCGAATTAACCGAGTGTGTGCTTTTGCCTCCATCTAGTGGTCAAAATCGCTTAGTGCATTTAAATATGGCGCCGAGGTGAGTGAGGCATGGCGGTCATGAAGTTATGTGCACGTATCTTTTTGTATGGGTGAAAATAGCAGAATAGCTACCGTGTGGCTATTCTCAACCGAGCACAAATAAACACCCTAACTTTTTATTTATTTATTTTTTATTTTAATTTTAAATGCTAGAGCCTGCAAGTTTTACACATGGTGTTATGTGTCAAGGTCTTTCTCAATGTGATGCAGTGAGAAACTGAATGAGTGAATGAGAATTTTTTTTTTTTTTTTTTTTACAAAAAGTTCACTATTAATAGATTATAGAGTATTGAATAAGAATATTATGATTATTTATATTAATTAAAAAAAACTTTTTTGTATGTTGCCATCAGTCAACCATTTATTGCATTGTGCTTACATATCCAGAAGAAGTGCTTTGACGAAAAATACTGACTTTTTTGTTGGGAAAAAAAACGTGTAAAGTGTTAAGGATCAACATGTTTTGAGGTGAACATGCAACATAGCCCCTGACAGCGGTGCAACGCAGTCATAATGCATGTTAAGGTGTCTGTACAATTGTAGGTTCTTAATGCACATATACTTCATTGAGCTATTCAGGTAAAACTAGAAGTATGAGAAGATATGAAGGCATGAACAACAAATCTTTGGCTCTTATGAAAGTTACAAAAAGGTGTTACAGGATTTCGTATGATTTATTTTTCTTCAAAGGCTTGCTGCTTTGTGGCACAGGAGCTTATTCAGGAGGCTCCTACCTGCTCATTAAACATCGTCCATGTGTTCACCATTCCCTTTGGAAAATGTGGGACAACTGCTGGCTCTCAAAACTCTCGAAGCATTAGCAAGTCGCATAATCTCTGATCTGAAAGAGGAGCACAAAGACAACAACACTGGACAGGAGAAGTGACTGACTCTAACAGGTACTAAACTGAATATTAACAAAGTCGTTACTGAGTGCACACCATAATTAGTTTAATTCATGTCACAGCAAAGTCTCTGACAGTACACTGCTATGAAACAGAAACGCTATTTAAGTCACCCATTTAGTTGAATATAAATACGCCACATCAGTCTAATATGAAGTCTAATAAGGACACAGGTGTAACATGCAGCTAATGACGTTAGCTAGCTTTAGCAGTGCAATAAGAGTTGTAAAAACAAAACCACGAATGCAGCTTTAATTTTGCCGATAAATTTGGAGGAAAGTACGACTTATGTCTGGACAACAGGTACGTTAGCAGGTACGCTGTCTTGTGGATAACTGCTTTGTAACAGTGAGTAACAAACTTATTTTATTTGAGCTTTTCCCCCCTGCCAGTGCCTCCGCCGCCGTCACGCCTCCAGCACCGAGTTCTCTGCTCCGCACCAGTTTCCGCCCTTTCCAAAGAAAATATCCTCCTCCTCCTCACCAGCCATCGACGAAACTTCAAAGTTAGCCGAATTAGCACGCAACAACCATCCGTTTTATGTGTTTATATCGGGAGTTGCGGTTTGTGTGAGCAACATAACTCGGCATGTGGAAGTTTTCCGCGGTAGAAACTTGAGATGATAGAAGGATGATGAGCCGCAGCTCGTAGCCCACGGTAGGAAACTATTCCTCTTTTTTTTCTCCTTTCTCTTTTTCCGACGGCATGACAATGAAAACAGTCATGGCCTCAGCAGCGGAGACGTGATTTGGTTGTTTTATTAGGCAAATATCATGCATTTTGTTATTGGAAATACATAAAAGTAGTGCGTTTAGTTTTGTCTTTGAGACTTCAAAGGGTTTAAAGCTTTGTAAAACCACAGGCTGAAGTTGTCCCGTGACGTCACGTCGAGATAATAACACTCTAATAATAACTTTAGCATACTCGTGAAGCACTCTTAAAAACAAAGTTGCAAAGAGCAAGGAAATGAAGACAACTAATACATTTCAAGTACTAACAGTGACACTAACTAACATTAATAGATTTTAGACTACCTCATACAAATTAGCCATCCAAAAAAAACTGCTGTTTGAAAATGACTTAAATGAGTCATCATTCAGTCTATTATGTTTTCAGGCAGGCTCTTCAGAGTTGTAGGGAACATAGCCTAATTGCAAAAGGCCGACCCCCTTAGAATTTTAGTCTTGATTTAGGACTAGTAAGCACAACTTTGTCCATACATTTAATACCATACCTTTTGGTCATATGGTGTTAAAGGACCTGCAGTTAAATAAGGTGTTACAGTTTCTACAAAAGTGATTAAACAGACATTAAAATCAATTCTGAACTGTGTAAGGAAGCTAAAACAGTAGTGATGCACTCACTCTGATCTGAGCATGTTTAAAGCTTGGCAGATGCCTTATGTATTAACTGCAGGCAAGTCGGGGCTTGACTGAGAAATGAATAAAATGAGTAACAGTAGTCTGACCCAGAAGAAATTAAAACATAGATCATGACTTCCTCCAGATCAGCAACAGAAAAAAGGCTTTAATATCTTAATCAGTCTTGTTTGGTATGATTTGCTGATTATTGACATAATATGACTAACAAAGACAAAGCATTGCAAATTATAGAAGTTGTGTGTTTACACTTTGACTCACAGGCACATCATTGACTGTCTCAGTTCATCTGCTTGTGGAAGTGGTAAGTTTATCCCCTCTTTGTAACGGTTTGCACCATGACTGTGTAACTGTTTGGGAAGCAAAATAGATTATTCAGTGGATCACTGTTTGATCAGTTATATAGTGGTAAATAAAATATGACCTATACTTTGTGATCTTGATATGGCAAACAATTTTTTTACCACCTTAAAATCTCCGTTTTAATGTAACTGACATCAGTTTGATAGTAGTTACTATGATGTATACCATGATTTTATGTCAGTCTAAATAAGCCTGAGTGAGTTTCTTTAGGTTTATTCTTAATTCTCAATTTATTCTCTTGTATTTGTATTAATTATTCACTCAGATATTTTCTGTTTGCACATTTGAGTTTAGTTCTAACTGTAAGTCAGTGTCAGTGTGAGAGACCTCATCATTCAGTGATAACTCTTAGTAAACGCTGTCCTTTTACGATTGCAGTGCCTCTCAGTTAAATCATGGCTCGCGGCTGCATCTGCTGTGTGAAATACATGCTCTTCCTCTTCAACCTGCTCTTCTGGGTAACTGAACGCTGGCCTCCACACACAGTCTGTCAGAGAAAATAGTTTCCTAGTAAGATCAGTACACCGACCGATTTACTTGTCATGAAATCCACAAGTTTCCTGTCTGTGTTTCAGTTGGGTGGGTGCGGTTTGCTGGGTGTCGGGGTCTGGCTGTCGGTGTCCCAGGGCAGCTTTGCCACCCTGTCGCCCTCGTTCCCGTCGCTCTCTGCCGCCAACCTCATCATCACCCTGGGCACCGTTGTCATGGTGACAGGTTTCCTGGGTTGCCTTGGTGCCATCAAGGAGAACAAGTGCCTGCTGTTGAGTGTATGTAAAACTCAAATGATGCATCGCTGTTGTGCATTTTTCTGTATTGGTTTTCAATTGGTTGTATCCTTCAGTTATGCTGCATTGAAGTCATATGGGATTTATAAATTTTGATTGAGGTTACCTGCAGATTTTGGTTGCTCCTGTATCATCTTTGTCATATTTCACAGACATACATGTATTGGCAAATACATTTAAGGTCACCAAACCAAACATAATACTGTCAGTAAGAAATGAAAATTCAAGCAAGTTGTGTTCCAGCTGTGGTATTTAAAGAGTTTTGATCCCAAAATGACTTGTGAATTCAAAAATTTTTAACACTGGGTTCATCCAAGTCAGAGAAATCAAGATCCATCACCAAGCCTTAAGTTTCCGAGCAGTATTTAATGTCTGACAGCTGGTGTGAGCACTATTTTCAGATAGAAAGCCCATATCACACAAATGCAGTGTTAGTGTTTCCTGCATATTTATAATCTGAGTAACCTACATCTGCTAATCACCCAGCACTCTCACTCCTTTTATTCACAGTTTTTCATCGTTCTGCTGATCATTCTCTTGGCCGAACTTATTCTCCTCATTCTGTTCTTCGTCTACACAGACAAGGTAGGACGATGTAATGATAAGTCCGATTACTTCACAAAGGCCCTGCCACATATTAGCATGCCTACATATCCCATGATCCACCTCTGTCTCTTCAGGTGAGCGATAATGCCAGACGCGACCTGAAAGAAGGGCTGGTGCTGTACAATACAGATGACAATGCTGGCCTGAGGAACGCATGGAACACAATACAGACAGAGGTATGGTGTACATATACATACACACACACACACACACACACACACACACACAAACCAACACCACCATAACAGTTCTTTTGCAGCCCTTGAAAAGTATGAAACATAAATGTGTTTTCTGAAAAGTTTTGAAATTGAGTACAGAAAGGTGTTGAAATTACAATAACTACAACTCTTTTGAAATAGCGCACACCTTTTCATTAGATTTTATGTATTTATTTTATTCAAGCCAATTTCCTTTTGAAGTGTTTCCTATATCTCCTTATATATTTCACGCTGCATAAATCTCCATCTTGAGAAGTCATTTAGTCTCATGATCAGTGTTAAATACAAGGTAAAAAATCTGATGGGAGGAGATAATCCCTCTTGTTTCCATTGCAGTTTCACTTGTTTGAGGAATTTTGGGGGGAACAAGTATGTTAAAATATGGCAGATAAGCCCACTAGTATCAAGAAAATGATTCTTAATTCAAGAAAATTCTGGAGATGAGTTAATTAGCATTGGAAACAAGCGGGATTATCTCACCCAACTGGCAGATTTTTTTACCTGGTTTGAAGAAAAACGGTATTATAACAGTTAATATAGGACTATATTTTTTGCAGCGTACTCTTACTATACTATAATGCACTTTGTAGTTTGTCTGCTTTCAGTCAAGCTATGATATAAATAGAGTTTCTTATTGTTGTTGTTATTATATCTGACTCTCTCCTCGCTCTCTGCTTGTGTGCCAGTGGCGGTGTTGTGGAGTGATGAGCCACACTGACTGGCATGCAGCCCTGCAGGAGAAGGTCGTTCCTGACCGCTGCTGCCAGGAGGTTTTCCCAGGCTGTGGACGCAATGCCTCCAACACCTTCTGGACACGGGTCAGTGTGTGTATGTGTGTGTGTGTGTGTGTGTGTGTGTGTGTCTACAAGAAATCATATTAAACCAGTGTTAGCTCACTATGTTGCTCGTTGTGATATTTGAGTGCACTGCTGCCTCCTTCCCTTATTGTTATTGTTGGTGTGTTTTCAGGGTTGCTATGAGAAGGTAGAGGACTGGCTGGATGACAACAAACACCTGCTGGGAACCATCGCCATGTGTGTGTTGGTCATACAGGTAAGCAGCCAAACTCTGGATTAGATGCTTGTTTATTCACCAAACAACTTTTAAATTCTCATGACAGCGGTTTCTCGTAACCCCGTGTCATTTTGTTCTTCCAGCTCCTCGGTATGGCTTTCTCAATGACGCTTTACCAACAGATCCACCGAGCAGGGAAGAAGTACGAAGCTTGACTGGATTAACCTCTTTTTTTCTCACACACACTCGCCTACTGTTTCATTTCATTTCCTTCCCATGTTCTCAACCGTGTCGTCGACTCTCCAAATCCTACAATCCGAGACTTCTTTCCCGGCTTTGTCATTACCCTCATTTTATGTTTATAGCAAAAATAAGCCACATCCTTGTAGTGCATGCCACAACAGCCCCTTATCTCGCATTCCTCATCTATGCACCCATGTATTGTTGTGAATAGTATTTGAGCTAGCATTTCTTATGGCTACCTTTATCACACTATAACCAGTTGTTATTTAAAAGAGTTGTATTTGAAGATTGAGCTCTGCAAGTTATAACAGAGAGAAAAGACTTCAACATCTGACAAGAAGAACAAAGGGAACATTAGTTAGGTGTTAAAGGCCATGTCTTTGGAATAATACAGTGTATGCATTTAGTTACAAGCATTGTGTACTAAGAAATGTTCAATAAAAGCAGAGATTACACTCTCAAATGTAAGAATGTTTAATACATTGTCTCAGCTGATAGTAATGATGCCTAATGAGTAATAATTGACAGATTGACCTGTTTTTTCTTTGGCTCATTCAATCTTTACTCTAGTTTTGGTATCTGCTTTCACCCCAACTTTCAAACACCGGCATTTGATTATACTGATAAGGGCAGAGCAAGCACCATCTCCCTGCAAAATCAAACATAGGTCAGATCAGTCCAATCAATAAAGTCTTTGGTCCCCTGAGATGGCAAACATTGTTTCTGAGATGATAATGAAATACCTCTGCTTACGGTATTCACTCAGTAACTGACTTATAATGAGCTTTATTGACTAATTGAAGGAGAGGGCATGGAGAGGGCAAGTCCTATTGAGCAGAGAAAGACAGAGCCAGGATGTTTCAGGAGAGAATGGTTGAGAACTAATCCTGAAACAAAGGACAAATATATTTTAAAAAAAAAAATACAATACATGGCAATACATTATTAATTCCTGTTGGGCTAGAGCCTGCATTTCCCAGCTGAAAGACACTTGGCCAACCTGTTGTCCCAAAATGCTAAAGCAAAAATGAGGATGACTTTACTGTAACACAGAATAAACTGCCACAGCATATAAACCAACCAATGCTTTATTTCACAATTTGTGATTTGAAGGCACCAGCTTACAAAGAGTGCAAAGTGAGAACAACTTATGAACAAGTATATTTATCATCTTTAAAAAAAACAGTGTTTCTGGAGCATGCATTAAAGCTGTTGCGTAACAGTATTGATTCATGAGCCTGCAGTCAAACTGGCAGCACAAATAATTCTGTTCCACTGACCTCGAACAAGCAGCTCATTTTCAGGTTATTATTAACTTCACATCTCCAAAAACTCAACTGAGAAGAGAGCCTAATACACAGCTGACTGAGCTGTTTATCCCTGTTACGGGTAATATGTTCACTAATCTACATTTAACTACATATTCACTATGAGGGAGACAGCACAAAGTTCCTTCTTTTCTTTGGTTAGAAGTCCATGGTTTTGTCATTGTTATAAACAACATTGCCTTTGATGACGACATAGCGGATGAGCTCCTGGTGTCCTCCCAGTTGGTAGATCAGATGTTCCCATCTAGTAAAACACAGGGGAAAAGGTCTGTTTCACATACCAATACTTCATACACGCTAATGCTGCATGCAGTTACCACACAGCGAATAAACTGCTGGTGTGTAAGGATAAAGTCCCTGGACACACAGTGGTAGTCAGTGTAATAACGCCACAGTACTGATTTAAAAATGTGATGACAGACAGCTTTGCACACTATGATGCTGTGTGGAGTGTAGTGCCCAGTCATTCAGACAAACATGTCATGGTTCAGTTGTAAATAGACAATAATTATAGTTATGGCCTCCTACTCTGGCTGGGCTTCAAGAGGCAACTGTTGTATGTCCTGATGGTGACTGTTGCCATGGGCTACATGTCAGATGACATAATCCATTTCAGTCAGAATTAGTGCAGAGACCAATTAAGCAGATATCCAGCATGGTTTATAGGTTTTTTATCATGGAGTGACAACAACACAGAACTGCATTATTTCATGCATCAAGTAAAGTCACAGTGTGTGTGTACTTGATTAAATATCCAGATGAGGACTCCACACATTTCACTCTAAAAGAACAGGGTGTTCTCATTGGCTGTTCATTGTAGTGTGAAATGTATGACGCCCTCTACTGTATGTTTGACAGAGGGCACCCAATACAAGCTTGGATTGTGGCATGTGCTTTAGAAGAGGTGCTTTCAGGGGCTTTGCAGTAAATAATTACCAAGTGGGGGGCAGAGGTCCAAATCCTGTTTCATTTAGATAAGTTAATGCTAATAAGTTATGTGACATCATTATCCAGACCAATCCTACATGCCCTGATGGTAAATGTTACTACATACAAAATATATTTGGTGAACTGCAACATATTTTTTGCGTTAACCAAATCATAGACTGACTGTGAAGCTGAAAAAAAACATTTAATGACAGTGTCTTTTCACAGAAGAGACCCCTGCTGCACTGCTTCCAGTCAATGTTACAATTGTAAAAGATTTTTGGTATTATTTTTGGTAGTGATTATGATCACTGAAGACAAAGTGATAATGATCTGTATAAATAAAGACTCTTTTCCAATGATAGATTGCAGGCATTTCCGTGACATCGTGGCCTAAACAATGACTGTTCAGCTTTAGTCAGCTTTAGATTCACTTCACTCAGGCAGCTGTAACTTTCCATGAATTGGAATGGCCACTGTCGCTAAAAACATCAAATCTTTCTTTTCTTTTCTTTTTTTTTTTTAATGTGTTTATTTAATTTGGCCAAATTAATCTGATAAATGTCACACTTGGTCGGCACCTGTTGCATTCCTGGCAGGTCAGGGCCTGTGAGCCTTTTGAGATCATAAACAGTGATTTGAATTTGAACATTGAGATTGTAATATGATTCATGATTTTACTGGGATTGATAATTATTGGATCATAATTTTCATTTTCACTGAAAAAACTATTACAATGATGGTGATGATGTGACCATATACTGTAAGCACAGGAATACATATTGCACAGAAAAACGGAATTTCTTGTATGTGAATTGGGTCACTGAGCTCTTTTTCTGTGCTGGCTGATTTACCTTGAGGTGTTGAGGACCAGCAAGTCTCCATGTTTGTTGACCTCCAGGGAGCCATGTGTGTGGGAGCGCCCCAGGGCGTAGGCTGCGTTGATGGTGGCCGCAGCCAAAGCCTCGGGCATGGACATCCTCATATTAACACAGGCCAGGTGCATGACCATTGGCTGAGGAAGGGGAGAGGATGGAGAGGGAGGATGGACTGTCGGGATAGACTGTATGTGTATGAGCACTAACTTTACTACTAATTTTAACAAAGTGCTGTCACTGCTCTCTCACCTTTGCATCATAAATCCTAATCACACAACAACACGCCTCCGCCTCCCACCTCAGCCTGCCATCCTCCACACTTGACACCTCACACCCCTCCTGTTGAACTCACCATGGAGCAGCAGTAGGCGTTAGGGTTGAAGTCGCTCCCTAGGGCAACAATAACTCCAGCTTCCAACATGTCCCTGGCCCGGGGCTGGGGCAGCCTGGACACACACAGCGAATATTACTTAAGTCACTGCCTTACAGACTGTATGTGAGTGTGTGTGTGTCTGTGACAATACCGCAGAATATAGGCTGTAGTCGGCAGAAGGACAGCAGCAGTTTTCGCCTTTGCCATGGCAGCAATGCCTTCATCTGTGACCTCTTCCAGGTGACTGATGGCTAAGGCTCCAAGCTCCGCCCCCAGCTAACACACACACACAAACACAGAGAGAGAGAGAGAGAGAGAGAGAGAGAGGAGAGGAAAAGTGAGTAACTCTGACAGCTTTAGCTCTGTGCTGGAAGAACAGCGCCCTCTTCCTGTTTTGTGCAGTAATGCTGCACAAAATTTGACCTGGTAGCACACATTGGGAAATGCCTTGTTTGTCTAGTGTCATCCTACTAATCTCTCATAATTAACGTGATAATGGTTTATTGGTGTTAAAATGCTTCATATAGCACCTTTACAATACTTTAAAAATAGAATTTCTTCTTCTCACAACCTTTTTTTGTGAGTGTTGTAGGGACGCATTAAGAGCAAGCGATACCTGAGCAGAGTTCATGGGATGGAGCTCGTCTCCATGGAAATTGATGTTGAGGCCCATGTCTTTGCCGGCCTGCAGGATGGAGCGCGTGGAGCTGAGGTCAAACACTCCTTTCTCACAGAACACGTCGATGTTGTCCACCCTCAGGGTCCCAGCAGTCATCAGTTGTCTAAGCCGTGGCAGCTGAACTTGCAGTATGTCCTCTGTGGCCTCTGCAACCGTTTTACCTCTGAGTGAGACAGAGGGGAACAAGTTACCTTTAAATGAGTATTTCAATGTTATTGTGCACATGGATTATAGGATGGAGCTCAGTACTTGGGCACAGCGTGGGCTCCGCAGTAAGTCGAGGAGATGTTGATGGGCAGGGTGCGTCTGGCCGCCTCGATCACCTCCAGCATCTTGAGCTCGGTCTGCAGCTCCAGGCCGTAGCCGCTCTTGCACTCCACCA
>OMKZ01053493.1:0-16094 GCA_900302535.1 Neoniphon sammara
AGGTTATTTGTGTCTGTGTTCCTCCCCCTCTGTCTGGCTCCACTCTTCTCACTCCGCTGCTCTGACAGCCAAAGACTGGCATACATACACACACACACACACACACACACACACACTCACATACACACACACACAAACATACAGAAACACAACACAACGATACCATCAACAGTTCTCTTTTACACTAAAGGGTTTGACTGTTAAAAACATTATATCAATTTTAAGAATTATAGGGATGTGTATGTATTTTTTGCTTAGAGAATAATTTATCTGTGAGTCTGTGCATGTGTCTATACATACATGTATGCACATGGATGTGTGTGTTGCCTGCGGGGGAGGAACGGCTGTCTCAGCACTGAAGGAGAGAAGGATAAGGAGACAGTGTAGCACGGTGATGATGATGATGTGGAGGGAAAGAGGAAGAAACACAGGATCTCATCCACGCTGAGATCTTTGCTTGTACTCTAGAAATATCCATTTCAGTGTCCGCTCTCCACATACACAGTGGAGCCATAAGACCTCCACAACCAAAGAAAATTATATTGTCCAAATCAACTTTAAAGATACACAATACAAAACTGCACTCAACTGAAGTGAGGACTGCTAAAGGTCTACTAAGTCATTTGTAGACAAAAAAATGACAAAAATAATAAAAATGAGTACTTACATAAATATGTTTAAAATTACGTACACTCGCATGAGATGAGGAGTCAAATTGCTTTATATAATGAAAAGGAGCTATTTTATTCATACTTTATTCTACATGTCGTGGGCCGCGACTACATGGAGGCCTCCATGTGTAAAACAACTAACGTTCGCAGAAGAAGACGAGCTTCAGGATCACTGGCTGGAGCTGCTGCCGTGTATCCTGTCTGGATTCCCGTACCTAGTTAGTGCTGTTTCCACGTCAGGTGTGCCACATTTCAATCTGGATCTACGAAATAATGTAAGACCATCATTATGCAGCAGGGTCTGAAGCAGTCAGACCCAAAAAGTAAAAATGAGCGCAGTGTGGCTTCCAGAGCTCGCGGGGGCAACGGTGAGGCGCGACCATGCCGTTTTTCATCCATGCCGGTGAGTGTCGCAGTAGAGATCAAGAGCAGGGTGCTGCTTAATGTGAAGAAGAAGAGATTTGGGAAAAATGACTTAGTGGACCTTTCAGACTCAACAGACAAAAAAGTGCAATAAGCGTGTAATTTGATGGTTGAGTCTACATGGTTCTCAATGTCAGACCAACTCACTGGAAGATTATACGCCTATACCATGTTTTTTTGACAAATGAGTCTCAACGGTCCTCACTTCAATGAACCCCCTGCAGTTCTGCACAATGCACCTTTAAAGCTGCATTATTTATTATTTGTTTTGCTCTGTTTGGTGCTTACCCCATCAACACTATTCAGCTGGTGTCAGGTAAGTTGTACACATATCTTGAAAAACTACACTGAACGAACTTCAGATTAGGTCTTTGTGACTGTTTAAATCTGCTGGCACACATTGTATCGTCCTATATGGCAAAACTCCAAATATCTAGTGCCTGAGCTGAGTGAAAACAACACGCCAAAAAGAAACTGCAAACACTATTTGACCCAGGTCTTGGATGAGGCAGATTCCATTGCTGGTTCATCAGAGATACCTTAAAGGGATGGTTGGGAGTTTTTGACATAAGGTTGTATGAGTTACTGACTGATAGTGGTATCGTGGCACGGACAAAACCTCAGGCAAAGAGTCTTCTGTTTGGAGATTGTGAAGCCTGTTTGCATATCACATCAGCGCATAGGCCGCCTATAGGCTCCAGTGCATAGTAATACTGGCGTTCTTCAACAAACAAAACAGTAAGGAGTGGATTCAGAGCACAGTGAAGCACTGATACTGCTGTTGTTGTGGGCACTGAAAATATTTTGTATGAATTTGTTGTGGTTAAAGGTTTTATTTATTTATTTATTTTTGTCAGATGACCCCATTTGCTGCTGCTGCTGCTGCTGTTGTCCTGTTATCACTATCAGTCAGTAACTCATACAATCTTATGCCAAAAATTCCAAAATGTCACTTTAAGGCATTATGGTCATGATCAATACTAAAAACAACTTATATAACAACTTTACAGACTAACTTAATCAAGGTTTAAAAAATGTTTACTTCATATTCATCATTTACTCTGGAAGTAAGGACAGAGCAGGTAGAAAAGAGAGAAGGGAAGGAAGACATCTGTTAGAAGGTGTAAGGGATAATTTTTAAGGTGCACGTCATGTGTGTGTGTGTGTGTGAGGGAGAAAGAGAGAGAGACAGGGCGAGATAGAGAGACAGAGAGAGAGAGCAGTGAGCAGTACGCCCGTGAGCAGGACATGATTGCAGTGTGTATCTTATCTGTGTCAGGTCCTCCTGAGGCTAGTGGAGCCTAGCTGAGCGGAGCACGAGCGCTTCAGTGACCAGCCAACCGTGTGAGGGTAATCTCCTCACTCCTTCAGTCTCTCTCTCTCTCTCTCTCTTTTTTTTTCTGTAAGCCCCCCCTCCGGGAGGCAGGGCTATCATGCAGCTGAGCCACCACACAAGACCCTCACACAAATACACAAACACATGTCACACACACACACACACACACACACACACACACACACACACACACACACACACACACACACACACAGAGAGAGCCTAAAGGTGATTGCCTCATGCCAGTTCTGGACAGTAAGTGCATAGGTGTGAGCAGACATCACAGGCTACATTGCACACTGCAGCCCCTGCAGCCAGTACTGTAAATACAGGAATGAGCTGCATGCTTACACTATCTCACGCTGTCTGAGTCTCACAATATTACTCCAAGCTGTGTTGGAACAGACTGCAACATAAAGGTGCAGAGGAGCACACTGGAAATATTGTCTTAGAAATAAGTAAGCTAGTAAGTAGAAAAAAAAAATCAAGTAAACAAACAAGTTAAAAAAAAGAACACATTAACAAAGTACATATGCTTTGTCTTGGGGGTTTTCAGGTGGCTGACTGACAGGCAGACAGACTGGGATAAATCATCCAAATCCTGCCAGACAAAGCCCATGTTAGAAAGCCCATGCTATTCTCACATGCATTCTGCAGGGTGAAACGTATGCCTACAAGTCTAAATATTTCCCAGTAATAGGATATCTGTGTAGATAATAAGTGGATTAATAGCACCTTTATAATCATTTCCCTGAGTGTTTCAGTCTTGTTTCTGATATTACAGCTGTGTGTTTGATGAACTTAAGCAGCTGAATATTGGCCTCAGGTCTCTACATGCAATATTAAAGCTTTGACAGATAACAATTACGTCCCCAAGTTTGCTTTTTGGCTTTCACATGGATAGCCAGATGATGAAGTGGCACAGTTATGATACAAAGGGCACAAGCCCTTTAAGGTTCACATCCCACTGCTGCTGGTGTTCATGTTTTCAGAGCTTCAAACTACTGATGTGCTATTTGAAATGGAAAATATTACCTCTAAATAAAGGCAGACAGAGCATGCATTAATCATTTAGATATCACAGATTTAACAGCTAGGTTAAGTTTACAGTCATATATCGTATCCAGGGTATGTGATGCTATACTGAAAGTGTTAAAAACAGCACGTTTTGAACATTAGACAAAAAGATTTAAATCTAGAATTTGAACCTGTCCTCAATATTCTATACAGCCCTGCTTCTTGAACACCACAGCAAGACTACACTCTTATAAAAAGGGTTCTCTGTAGTGCCAATAAGGGGATTTACACATCAGCAGAACCCTTTTGGATCTGTGAAAACCCCATTTACTGTAAAAATCTTCTTTATAATACCACGCTGAAATTGTATTACTGTAGGCAGAGGATGTATAAAGCTTTAAAGAAACATTTGAGAACATGTGTCAAAACACAGTGGCTGCATACGTTGTTGTTGCTTCTTTGTGTTTCAGTTCAGAGTCTAGTTCAGAGTGAGTTAAAACAGAGTTTCAACCTTGTACGTTAGCAGCCGAACTAAAATCCCTATGTAGACAGGTAAAGTAAAAAAAAACATTAACCATTAATGGTTAACCATTTTCTAAAAACCTTTGTTTTTTTTATGGTTAATGGTTTTCTATAAACCATTAACCATTAAAGAAGCATTTACTCCTGTATGGACCATCAAGGCCAATGTGGAAGTACTACAAGAGATTCAAATGATTCTTCAAGTAGCGATAGTAGCAGCATTTACCTTGCAAAGAATCTGAAGAACTATATACATATTTTAGTGCACAGTTTCAGTGATCCTTGTATCTTACATCTTTGAATAGGGTTATTGTGATATTATGATGCAGAAAAACTACAGCTTCAATATGTAACCATGTTTTACATTTATAAGATAAATTCATTTTAGTTGAAAATGGAGGTTAACAGCTGTGTGTGTCGGTGTACCTTTAACACGTGTATGGAGGAGTGCATGTGTGTGTGTGTGTGTGTGTTTGTCTGAAAGCAATGAGAGCGCAGCAACATTCCATGTTGAAGGTCAACACATGCACATACACACACACACACACACACACACACACACACATATACAGAAGAGGTGGAAAGATGAAAAAAAAAAAAGTTCATGTCTAACATTCTTTCACCCTTCATGCGCCTGCCTCCTCAGCTTTAACAACTGAGCCGTCCCCATCAATTAGTCTAGATGCTGGACTTTCATTGAGATTAAGTGACTAATATCAGTGCTTGCTCACAAGAAAGACACTTTTCACGTCTGCCCAACAATCTGTTAAGTCAAAACACATGTGGTGATCCAAGGCAAAAAGCCTGCAAGGGGTCCTCCATGCAATGAAAAACAGGTGCTCCACTTTTTGGCCATGTAATACCCCATTTAGCCTCTGGAGCAAAGGTTATCCAGCTAATAGCTGCCTTGTGGTGCACTGGGAAGAGCCATGCACATGGCCAGGGCTAAACATCTGGGACGGATTGCACATACTTGCAACATATGCTTCAAGTTCAATTAAAATGAGGCCTTGGCACATTTATTAATCTTTTTTTTTTCTCTTCTCTTTCTGCCTTTCTGTCTCTCTGTCTGTCTCTCTCTTCTTCTTCTTCTCTCTCTCCCCTATGGGTCTGCACCACACAAGAGGTCTCCTCTGACCTGACCTTCATACTTAACAATCTGAAGCACAGCTATAAGGTAACGAGAGTGTCAGCTCTCCCCAGTACCTCATAGCCAATGCAAAAGACAAATTTGTTAAGCCTCAAAACTCCATTTGTTGTGCACTTAACTAGGTTTGAGGGAGAGAAAAAGGGAAAGGGAAAGGGAAAAGAGAGAGGGTATGTGTCAGAATGAAAGAAAAAAAAAGCCAGCGAAGGGGACGATTGAGGGAGGGGGGGGAGCAGAGTGGGAGGGGAGAGAGATATAAGCGAAAAAAAGAAGAAAAATGCCCCCCTTTCAACTTCCCTACAGCTCAAATGAAATGCTAACAGTTGAGGGGAGCAATAGATCAAAATGTATGAAGCCAGAGTTGGTAAATTGTAGCCTTTGTGGCGGCTGTGCTATCCGGCATCCCAGCCCTGTGTGAGCACAGAGAGCAAGGCCTTCTTATGTGGAATAATCAGTTTGGCACCAAATCTGACAGAGGCCGCACAAGCTGCTAGTGCACCTCATTTCAATATGAAAGTCGAAAATGTATTTCATATAATCTGCAGCTTTTCAAATGCCTGTATTTTTATTTTTTTTCCCTTGAGAGGAGGTAGGAAAAGCAGTGATGGAAGGCGGGAGTGAAGAAGGGGTAAAAAAGGTTGCTTGGTGCATATCTTCAGTCAGTGCCCCCCTGTACATTTTAGCCTTGGAACTTCACAGCCGTGAAACTTTGCTTCTGCATCACTGAGGGAGAGAATGTAATGCTCACGTATCTATCTGCGCACATCGACCGACTGATTGACTGGCCGCCTGGCTGACTGACTTTACTGGCTGGATGACTGTTTGACTGGCTGCAGCATAAAATGTGTTTTGTTAACCCTTTCATTGCAGGCTTGCACTTCTGACCCCCTCAGAAACATGCAGAGGTTGGACAGAGGTTGGAGTCACATAAATTCAGCATACAGAAGGTCCTCAGGCAAAATCATTTTAAAATATCAAATTGCCTGGTCAAAGGCCCTCACAATTACCATTGCAAACACCTAGATTTTTCCTCCAAAAAGATTACCAAACCAGACCATGCAAATTACCACATCTTAGCCTCCTAACCTTTATATTGCTGGAGTGTGGCTGTAAGGCATCAAATATCAGCCCGAGTAATTTCAGATTCCAAATCGTTCAGTCAAAGTGCTTTACGGTTTTCATGGTAAAAGACTTGGATTTCAGCAAATGTTCTGTGCACGGGGAAATTCCAAACGTAGTGTAATTTTGTCTGAGTTGAACTTTCTTATTTTGACATTCCTGAGCCTGACCATGCTGGGTATCAAACAGCAATTGTTTTAATAGCCATTTCAAATGGGCCTCACTGAAAACTGAAAAATATATTCGATGGATACCGAACTGTACCATTTCAATTACCATCCCCAAGTGGAACATTGACAGAGCATGTATACTATCCAGTGGCATTTGTTTCAGTAGCTGTTCCTACAGTGTAAACGAGCAGCGGCAGTAAAGCAGCCACCTGTTGTTACCTGATAGTGTCTGGACAAGCCCAGATGCTGTTTTACTGGGACATAAAGGAGCAGTGAATGGACCTAAATAGCTAACTAAGCACTTTATATGGGAGCATGTTCTCAGGAAACAGGGCCAAAGCTGAACAGTAGCTGAGTAAATTCTCCACAGCGCTTTGTGAAGGGAAGGAAAAAAGACAAAGGGAAGCCAAAATAAGAGCAAAAGGTGAGGAATGTGCTTGTACATATCAACAGAGAAAACTTTTCAAGTGTACTATCTGTGAACATGTGTTTGTGCCTCAGGCTGTGGGAGGGGAAAGAAAAAAACCAAGTGAAAATGGGAGGGGAAGATGGAACCATTTCATTTGTCTGTTTGTGTTTCCGGTCTATGAAGCAGTGTCAAACCCTCCTGAGGCAGCATGTGTGGATGTATGTGTCTGCATGCATGTTCGTGTATGTATTTCCATGTATGTGTGTGTGTACACACATGCTTGAGTCTGTGAGTGTGTCCCTGACACAAGACATAATTACCTTGTCATCTTTGTCAAAATCCTCATCCTCATCCTCCAGCAGGTCCTCCACTGCTTGCTGACAGTTGCAACAGAGCAAAGAGAGAGAAAAAAAGAGAAGATAAACATTAGATGACAAAGGGTTAACATCATCAGAACAGCTAAAGCAGCATATTAAAGCTGATTGGTTATGCTTATGTTTGGTAAGAGTTTGCTAATGAGTGTGGAAAGCATGCAGATAGCACAACTGTTGGCGTTGTGCTAATGTGTCATGAGCTTCAGAATGGGTTAGAATTAGAATTTAATTTTAGAAACATTCCCTTGTTCAAATTTGTTGACACTTCTGAAAATGTGAGCAAATGCTCTGGCTTTGAATTTCAACGGGTTGAGGATTACGGTCTATTCATCCACTCAAATCGCAACGCACAAAGGCATATGAATCTTACACCATTCAGCGGGACCAGACACTCTTCTTCTGACTCTGCCCTGTCTCGTCTGACCTCCCTAACCCCTGCGCTCGTCCCTCACCTCGACCGCCACCCTCCCCTTCTCCACGCATCCATCCATCCATCTATCTTTCCATATCCTCTCAGAGGATGATGCTGCAAGACGGGAGAGAAAGAAGCCTGCAGCGGAGAGAGCAAGTGACAAAGAACAGCAACTATGTGCTTCAGTGGTCCACGACCGATGGAAGTGGAGCTGCTGTAGCTCAGAAGCCCCAAGATACCCCGAGACATATAACATACCTCCACTCAGACGACACACCCATTGACAGAATACAAGAGAGGGGAGTGCAGACAGTCGCATGATGCTGGCGTGCACGGAGACACATACACATGAATGTGCAGACAAAACCACTGATAGAAACACATATAACAAACAACAAAACAAGCAAATTGAGGATTATCTGATTCAATAAAGGTAGAAAGAGACAGAAAAAAAGAGATGTTTGCATGTAAGTGACATTGAAAAGCAGAAGAAGAAAAGTGGCTTTGTGGGAAATGTCATACACAGTGCTTCTTCTCCTATTCCTTGAGACGCTTCTTCCTTTCATATAATATTGTGCCATAGAAAGATGCTGCGATTAAACCTGCACAATTTATACAAAAATGAGTAACAAACGGTGCTATTCAAAAGCTAAAGGCACTCATGGAAACATTTCTGAACAAAGTCCATAAGTCCGTTTTGTTTTTTGGCATTGGTTTTTGTTTCGTCTACTGTTGTGTTGCTCTTGCTCTGCGAAATAATTGCTCTCTGGGAGCATAATAAAGTTGAACTGAAGTGGTAACACTTTTTCATATATCTGAAATAATGTCAGAGTTTTTATGTTAAATATCCATTGTAGCATTTTTTTTTTTGGCATGTCTTCTGTACAATTTTCATTCTGCCTTTGCGCAGTTCATGGCCTTTGAATGGGTTCCAATTGCCTGGTATTTGTTCCTAAAAGATGTTGTGTGTGCACTCAAATGCCCCACTCCAAACTAACATTGCTAACACTGCTACTAGCTAAGCATCTTGGCATATACAGAAAGCCCTGAACCCACAAGAGCAGCCGGGGCCGCTGTTTGTTAGACACTGTCACACACAGTGCAGTTATATTATTGAGTGTGTGCACGCATGTACGTGTATATTTATGCGTCTTTGTGTGTTTGCCTTTCGACGTCTGTTTGGGAAACGAGTGCACACACGTTCTCGATCATGGTGCAACGCCGCTGAAGTTAACCACAGATTGCTGCTGTAGCTCACACACACACACACACACACATACACACACACATATAGACCCTTTCTGTCAGTCACGCATCACAGCTACAAGGTCATGTCGTTGCTCCACATTTACATACACAAAGCATCCATATCATAAACCTCAGAATTCATCTCCACTCATTATTGTCCCGCACTGCCAGCCCCAACTCCCAAACCCCCCCAAAAAACTCCACGCGGCCCCAACATCAGCACATCCCCTAACCACCTCCACCATGGCATAAACTAGTTTGGAGAAATCCAAAAATCATTACTTAACAAGACAATAGCTTTTGTCCTTTTGTTTTTCATTGGAATAAGGGGGGAAACTATGCGGCGGCTGACATAAGCTTCTTATGTAAATGCAGCTTCCCACAGAAACAAAGAGGGGTTCAGAACAGCAGAGTTGAGAGGGGAGAGTCAATAGTACTCACTGCACTGGTGTGTATATTTGTGTGTGTGTGTGTGTGTGTGTGTGTGTGTACTTGCGTGTGTGTGTTCTATCTATAGCTCAGAGTCACTAGGGCAAAGCGTTGTGCATGTATGCATGGAACTCCTTGGTATAACTGTCTGACTGTATAGCAACTGGTTATTCCCAGTTCACTGAGACTCCGTTACTGTCTAGACAAGCTTTATTGTTCGCAATTCACAATCTCTTTATTGATACAGAATATATAGCCTACTTTCCCATACAAATACCAGAGAGGGAGTGCTTGCGCGCAGCCAAGGCAAAAGATGTCGATGCGATACTGTAAAATGAATGCCTTCTGGCAACGCTAAACAAATGAACTATAACTGTTTATAAAGTCATCACAGTTCCTCCCAAATCCTTTCACCCGTGCCAAAATACAAACATAATGGATTCCTCTACACAGAGGCTTTACTAGGGCACGCCTGGCACACGCTCCAAACTTTAAACAAAGGGAATGAACATGAGCTAGCTGGAGAAGCATGACCTAGAGAGACAGAGAGAATGATAGAGTCGTTTGTCTCCCTCTGCTCTCCGCTCTGCTCTCTCTCCTCTATCGCCCCTGGTTACAGAGAGAAGTCATGTTTCCCGCATCGAGACACAGTGTAAAATTAATAAATAAAAAGACACGGAACATGTCATCTGCCCTGAAGATTGCCACGGCTAAATGCGCATACTGAAGCTACTGTCTCAGTAAGGGATGATATAAATTACCTCACTGCAGCTGATGAATTCCAAACTCTCTCCTTTTTCTTTCTTTTTCTTTCTTTCTTTCACCCTTTCTTCCTCTATCTCTTTCTCTGTCTATGTCTCTGTCTCTCTTTCTAAGGCCTGTTTAGTGTATGATATAATTTGTCTGCTTATCCCCTCCCGTTATCATGTTGTTTGAATTACTATCATTACAGCACGGCAGCATCAAAGCTTTCCTGACGACAGGATCGTGCAGCAGCTCACATTGCCTGCAGAGCCGCTCCATTCAATTCAATATCTGCTAAGGTGGGGATTAACATATTCAAACCTATTCAAATGATACAGAAATGATACAGGCTACTCTTACAGATTACACTGTGCCCTGTAAATACATACAAAGATGCTGATAATATGAAAAAACACACACACACAAAGAACATAAGTGAGTGCAGTGACATTGAGAGTTCAAACAGCTGTGAAACTATGAATATATCTGTTTGGCCTTGGTGGCTCAGAGCTAAAAAGCTGATTTGCAAGAATTATGTTTCTGTAGCGTTGGCTCAGATCCCAGCCCGTGCTCTGGTACATCATTTTGATTTTTCCCCCTTGTCTTCCTGTACTTCTTCTCACCACGTATCTGCTGCTTGTAGAAAGAGGAATTGCTGTCCATTAAAAATAATTGCCGCAAAAACACTTCTCTCTTTGCTTTACTGTCTGTCTTCACCATGACAAAAACTGCTGCATGTAGAAATCATCACCAGCATCGGCATCATACAGAGGGAATGCGAATGACTTAATTTTTCATTACATCACTGTCAATACAGTGCGGGAACTGAATCGGGTCAGGAGCGGGAGGTCATGGAGTCTCCTGTTGTTTGGCTGTCTGGGATTCTTGAATACACCCCTGCAGTGTCAAGGCCATGGCGATTACTTTGCTCTGTTTGGTGATTAACACTAGACAGCCATGGAGCTGGGTGGGTGACACCTGTGCGCTCTGCATCTGCACATCCCACTGCTCGGATTTACATTTAGTCTAACACAACCAGACCTTTCTCTAGCCTTTACTGCTGCTCTGTGCCAGTGCAAGAGAAATGTCTGGCTGAAGCTGAAATGAAGTTGAGGAAAGTCTGGCTGAAGGAGAAAAAAAAAGTGCTTGTATCTGATGTTTGCATGCATGCTAGCTAGCCCCTGTTGCATGGATGATGGAGGGAGGTGAGATGAACAGGATGCACATGTGGCAAAGGGGAATGGAGGAAAAACAAGTTTTGAGAGGGTGTACCATCTGACAGCTCTGGAACACAGCTAGAAATTACAGATACTACTGAAATACTGGCTCTCAATTCATGTTCATGGAATTTGTGTTTTCTCCTGCCCACTCCACAGGAGGGGGCAGCTGCACAACAGCACCACTACTGTCTTTGTAAAGGGCACAGGGTAGACTCTAATGGGGCAGTCTCATGGCCCCATTGTACTATTATGGAGTATTTACAAATAGTGTATAAACAGTAAGCAAATGCTTTCAAGCACACACGCATATTAAGCTCATATACTGTAAGGACATCATCAGTATGTTTCAAATAGTGAATTCACAATTCAGCATGTTCTCCAAAAATTGTGAATTTACTGTGCAAAAATATTATTATGCTTATATGTGCTTCCCATTGTGCACCAGAAAACATTTGTTTACACACAATGTATAAATGTTTGGGGGTGGGGGTGGAGTTAAAGTAAAGTGTTAACCATATTCAAGATAACATGATGGGACCATGAGGCTGTCCCATGAGCACAGGGTCTTGGGGACTCTTTCCTTCTATTTAATTTTAATGGCATTGATTAAAGTTGGCCAGTCATGTTCCATCATCCCTGCACTTTGGAACACTTCATCTTAAAGTTTGGAAAATTAGCAATATGGTAATTTGACTTTGCCCTTGGCTAAGTGATATTGTGTGAAAAGGGCCAAAATACACATTTTGCCAACTTAAGCCAGGGCCAAGTTTAAACCTGGATTAAAAAGTGCAGAGCATACAGTGAACAGACACCACAGACCTAGACACAGAAAAGTAGAAACATGGCTTCCCAGTATGGAGACGTACAGAAGAGTTTAAACCAAACCCGACAGGTAGGGAGAGAAGCTGTCGAGCCAAGAAACTCTACTGCGAGTGGATGTGGGCTATTTCCATGGAAGTAGAACAGGATAGAGCCTGACTGGATCAATGAAACAGGCACGCACGCACACACACATGCACAAGCACACACACATACACTAGAACGCGAGCACAATTCTACCACCTGAGCTAGTACCACATCATTTCACCCTTCCTCTGAAACACCTCTCTGCTCTCCCCTCTCTCCCTGGCCTGGCTGGGCTCCACTATCTCTCTTCTCTTCCTCCTAACCTTCCCAATGACAGCCGCAGGGGGAATTGACGTCCCGGCGAACATGAAGATATACTTTCTCCTCCTTTTTTCTCCCATTCCTCCAACCCTCCCTCCCTCCATCCTCCTGCTGCTCTTCCTCTTTGATACGTGAGGGGGTTTTAACCTCTCCAGCTGCTGAGGCTTGGCCGACTGGCTGGCTGGGGGATCTCAAGGCCCTACTTGGTATGCACTGTCCATGTGTGTATGTGTATGGGTGTGTGTGTCTGTGTGTGTATCCTGCCTACACCACAGTTTCTGCAGATTGGGGGAGGGCTGTGCGTCTGATAAGGGCTGTTGGCTGAGCCTGGCTGACCCAGACAGGCCCTTCACAAGCTGTCAGAGCCGTGGCCCTCACAGGGGGGCCCTTCCATCTGCATTGCCCCAGCCAGGGCTCACCCAGCAGGGGGGCAGATAGGGGTGAGGCTGGGGTGCTGCTGGAGCTGGAGGCTCGGGATGGGGGTGAGAAGGGCGGCTCCGTATTCATGAAGCCAAGGCCGTGTCTGTGAATGCTGGAGAGGAGAGCTTTGGCAATGCTCACTTTTTACAAGCCTGAAACTCTTCCTCAGCGTACATTTTTCATTGCTTAATTGCTGAGAAAATACACAAGTATGTAGGCGCAGTCAGAGATTCAGGGGATGTTCCCAGGCAATCACCGCTTTATAGTGCATGCTCCATCAGCATTGTTGGAAAAGTCAGAGAATACAATGAATACAGAGACAAGATGTTTGTCTGACTCAGACGGCAAGTGATTTTGTCTGACTTATTGTTTTTCGTACAGAATTGTAGGGAAGAAATCTAGAGTGGGTATGTAGCCTACTTGAAGTGTAATGTATGGCAGACAAAACGCACGCACACACACACACACACACACACACACACAGCGGCGCGCATCCGTAGGTTTAAACTCAAGGTTTAAAGTGCAAAAAAGCTCACAAACAGCTACAGCGGGCGTACTGTATAGACAAAACAACAACAACAACAAGCGCCGCGGCAGACACCCTGA
Source organism: Neoniphon sammara (assembly GCA_900302535.1). Classification (NCBI taxonomy): domain Eukaryota; kingdom Metazoa; phylum Chordata; class Actinopteri; order Holocentriformes; family Holocentridae; genus Neoniphon; species Neoniphon sammara. The sequence goes on from OMKZ01053493.1 coordinate 13,435, forward strand.
GCTGCTGACGTTGTTAGCAAAGAGCACAGACAGTTACAAAGGTTCAGTGTGATGAAGGGAGCTCGACAAATGGAGAGAAAGGGAAGAGAAAGCGAGACAACATGATGAAAAGGGAGGCTGGGAGGATTCTGCGGTGGCATTCCTGATGCTCCCGATGCTCCCGTCCTGCTTCAAACTGTGCCCGTCTCCTGTCTTTCTGCCTGCCAGCCTGCCAGCCTGTCTGCCAGTTTAGCAGAGACAGAGAGGCAGCGCGAGGAGCAGAGCGGAGCAGAGAGGAGCAGAGATGAGCGCGATGATGCCGGGGCGGCACGAGGGAAATCAGCGGGGCACAGGCGCTCCCAGTTAAAAGTGACATGACCTTTTGATTTTGTCACCTGTCACCAACTGCCATGTCTGACTCTGCACTGAGGAGTGCCTGCCATCCACCGCTGCCTTCCTCTGCCTCTGTCTCTCTGTCGCTCCGTCTCTCTGTATGTCGCTCTGTCGCTCCGTCTCTCTCTGTCTCCTGCTCCCTCTCCGTCTCCTTTTCTCCTTCTCCTTTTCTTTCCGGCGTTGCGTTTCTTTAGGGGGAGGAAAAGTGGAGGTGTGACTTTCTGGAGAAGTTGAGGTTTAATAGGCTGCGTTTCCTATTTTCCTTCCTGCTCTCCTACTATTTACCCTCCTGTACTTGTGTTGTGCAAAGGTCTTAATGAGGGCAGATGTCAAGGCAGACTGTGTTTAGAGACGCAGGGAAATTTTCTTTGAGATGCAAAAACGGGGAGAAAATAGAATGGGGAAAAACTGCTATGTACTATACCAGAAATGATGCATTTTTCAAATAAAGTACACAGAATGAAACTAGATTCTTTCTTACAATTATCCATGATATTTATACCTCATCTGTAACATGCTTTTGAAAGACTGAGTGTGTCAGTGTTGAAAAGTGTAAAAAATGTACAAAATAACAAATTTCAACAAATATAAAATAACAGAAAAATAAAGTTTAAGGGTGATTAAACTATATTTGCGTTTGCAAAACGCCCTCTAACTGCAGAGGAGGTTCAACATGAGCAGCAGGCTCTCTCTGGCCGTTGGAGACATGTCTGTAAGTGTGAAGTATCTTCAGGCCATTAAGGTCTTCTCTTCTGTAATGGGTTGCTGGATCCAGTGGGTGAATCCATGTAATGGTCTGGAGCATGGGATAAAGAGGATGGTCCTTGAGTGTGACCAGGCCTAATTGCCCGTCATCCGGCGGCAGAAAGAGACATCAGCATGTTTTATATGTGCCCTCTACGACAGCCTGCGCCGGAATTAACACCTTCATAACATCTGGTAAGGGCCTTTCTGGGCCAACGGGACGGCAAAGAAGGATTTCTATTGGGACGCGTGCGTGCTTGTTAATCCCAACGCCCATCATACATACTCATGCACGCAGGTGCACAGGCAGGTATGACACAGATACACCTATGCAGAAAGACACACACTCACACTCACACACTCCTTACAGTTTTTTTTTCCCTTCCAGCTGAGCTATCTGTCCTCTGGTTGACCGAGCCGAGCCTACTGGCGAGGCAGGGATGGGACTAAATGCCGAACTGTTCCAGGTCAAAAAAAATAAAATTAAAAAAAGACAGAGGTGGAGAGAAGAGGGTCATGTCATTAAAGTGGTCTTCTACCTCCCAACAACAGGGGACTCATAAGCGGGAAGACAGGAACAGGATAATCTTTCCTACAAGCAGAATTCCTTGAACATCACGGTCACACTCAGCGCACAGTCAAAAGCATTATGGCCGGTCTTGCTTGTTATGTATGTGTGTTTTTTTCTTCCTTCAGCCTAGCTTTGACAGAGAGAGCGAGAGAGAGAGAGAGAGAGAGAGATTTTGCTGGTTCGAGAGAGCACATTACAGCGTGACACTCGGGTCAGCTAATGGTGCTTTTGCGGAGGACGGGGATGACAGAAAAGGAGGACGAGGGTCAGGGTTCACAGGTCGGAGTGCGACGCGATAAGAGTGGAGGTCGGCGACCCTGCTAGTGCATCGCCTCCTTTAATCGCTGTTCTGAGGCCGCTCCGGCTGCTTAGCAGGTACTGGTCAAGGTTGGGGCAAGGGTAAGGAGCGCTGATCCGGGATCTGTTTGCAAAGCAGCGTGTAACCACACAACAGTCAGTGACCCTGAGCGGTGAATTACATCGTGTATAGAACATTGTGTTTGTTTATCTGCTATAGACGGGGCTGTGGACTGCGGTTGTGGTGTAAAATAGGAGAAGGGCCCTCACATTGAACCCATCAGATGAAGCAAGGCCCTTCAGTTCATTAGGAAGTCTGTACTCAAGTGTGGAGGCTTTTTTTTTTTGCCTCTCTTTTCTCTTGCTGCTCCCCCGTCTCTCCCCCTTCAGAGTGAGTTCAGCAGAGATTCCTCTGGCATTACCCTCACCCCAGACTGCTGGAAAACCGCAGCGCTCCGGATGCTGACCCTTGCTCGGCTCAGCACAATGCTTTAATTTGGTGTGTTGTTTAAAGTAATTAGAAAGCCTTTCCCCCCCCCCTTGTTTTCTTTTCTATTCTTTTCTTTTCCCTGCCAAGTGCAGGGGGGGAAACAGCGAAGTCGGCCATGACTTCAGCTTGATAAAGACTCGGAAGAGGAATCCAAGGAGCTGGAGAGGAAGTGAGGAACACTGATAC
>OMKZ01053494.1:0-13588 GCA_900302535.1 Neoniphon sammara
TGTGCCTGAACTTGACAACCTCGTTTTTTTGTGCTGATTCAACTTTGCAGTATAGTCGCAACTGTAAACACTGTGAGAATCACTACCACCAAACTCCATTCAAGTTCAGTGATCACTCCCTTTGAGAAATTATTATTTTCCGTAGATAGACCAATAAGCTCTGAGCAAATCTCTCTCAAAACTGGGAAAACGAGAACCAAGACCCCAGTCTGTTATGTTGACATATAGCCTGGAGTGATGCTGTGTTTGCAATGAATGGGAGACTGGTTTGGTGGATTCCTAGGTTTATCTGAACTTTCACAAGCACTGAGCTATATGTTGTAAACATTGTACCACCATATCTATTATAGTTTTCAACTAGAAGCCTACTTACATCCTGAGAAAGTCATCATGGGTGCTGTTACATTGTTGGATGTAACATGTTAAAGCTACATTAAGCGATATTATGTGTATTTTTATTTAGTTCAGTTCAGGTTTATTTTTATTTATGACCTTATTTATGATCATATTTTATTATGATCTTATTTATTTAGTACAGTAAAATGACCCCTTAAAATGTGAGAGTGGTCTCTCTCCATCATACAGTTTATCTTCAGCCTGTTACTGCCTAGTTTGAGCTTTCTCAGTCTTCTCCTCTGCCCTCCACTTCACCCCCTATCCAGAACCATCATACATTTATTTTAATTTGTAGCATTTAGGTGATATGTTGAAGCGAGTTTTGTAAAGTAGTGGTAATTTGTGTTTGTACAACAGATGGATTAAACTTTAAAAAAGCTAAACACAGATGCTTACAAGTGTCTCTGGGTTGCCTGCAGCTATTAACTTCATTCAAGGCTTCTCTGAAACTGCACATTCTGCAGACAGGCTTTAACTGCAAAGAACTACACTCTGCAAACATAAGGGCTACATGTCCAAATTTTACATCAACTGCACAAGTCCAATATACAAAATCCAGTTTAAAGAGCACAAAAATTATTTTCTCCATGCCTGAACTCAACTAAGCTTCATAAGCAGCAATGCAGTGACAGAAAAAGTTCATTCAAAGCTTACCTTGTAGCCGAGAGTCGACAGTTTCACCACATTTTCCTACTGAAGCTCAGAGACAAAGTAATCCAAGTAATCCAAAGGGAGTTTTGCCAAAATAAAATGTCTTCCTCGTTTCAAAACAAACAAACTTTTTTCTTTACGGTTTCTACAAGCAATCTGCCAGTGTAGACTAAGAAAAGGGGAAGTGGATGGAGTTATTTAATGGAGTTTGGCACCCAGTGGTCAAAAATCGCTTAGTTCGCACGCGCGCGCACACACACACACACACACACACACACACACACACACACACACACACACACACACACACACACCTCTCAGACAGTCCTTGACCTGTCCATGATGTCAAAGCATGCAGAGGTCAAGGTTGGTTGTTTTTTTATATATGCTTGTGAGCCATTGAAAGGCCACTGTTATCCCAGTTGGTAAATGTACAAAATAAAAACACAATGTTATGAAAGTCTATTCCCATCGTCCATCCAGATTGACAAAATGTCTGCTTGTGGACTACTTACTGTTGACTTCACTTGCTTTACCAAACAAACTCTCTCATAAGGTTTTTATGAGGTGCTAGTTAATAATCAGCCAAACACTGAGCTCCTAAAGAGAGTGACGCACTCCCTCTTTCTCTCTCTGGGTTCTAGTGGTGACCTACCTGCGTTTGCTGTCCTGACGGTGGTTTGTGTCACAGTGGTCCTCCTGCAGGGGGCGGAGCTGGGAGCAGGAGGCGGAGACTGTGGTTTTGTCCGCGCGATGGAGGCGGGGCAGGACGCTCTGACGGAACAGATCCTTCCTCGGCCTCACCTGCAGGAAACAACAGAGACCCAAACAGTGCGTCTCATGGAGCTGATGTTTGCATTGTCTTAGGACAGAGTGGGGAGGTCCAGGTGACACATTTTCGTCTATTGTGTTGCTGAACCATTCATTTGTTCTGTTGTATTTAAATGCAGCGCCGGCTGTGCAGTCTCACCAGATCCAGAGATGATCCCAGAGAGTACTTTCGTGTCACCCTGCGCTCCATTACCCCACCTGAGAGATCAGAGGGACACTTTTGTTGGTATTCACCAGTGTTGGGCAGTAACGCGCTACTGTAACGCAGTTACTTTTGGCAGTAACTAATACTCTAATGCATTACTTTTCAAATTAATTAACTCAGTTACCGTTACATTATGGCGCGTTAGTCCGTTACTCGATAAATGAATTATGTTTGGCTAGCTGCAGTGTAGGCTACTCCTGTTTACAGCGGAGACACTGTGGGCGTGTTTCTGTTTACTCTAACATGTGCGGCGGTCATGACGAGTCAAGGCGAGTGCAAGACGAGTTTTTCAGCGTGGAAATACGCTCACTATTTCACTTTAGTCGAGCACAAAGACAAAAACCTTTTAGTCAAATGTAAGCTGTGTCTTTCTGACTCGAAAGTCCTATCTACTGCGACAAACAGCAACTCCAATCTGTTGAAGCACCTCCAGAGACAACATGTGAGTTTAAGTTTGCAGGCATTTATTTGTGATGTGACTGGATATTTTCAGTTTGTGCTGGCTCAAATAAATTAGCGTTTAAAATTGCTGTGTTTGAAGGTTTGTGTTTGTATAGACCATGCTTAGCAGAATTTAGTGATGTGAATGCGAATGAATAGGAACTGTTAAGTTGATAAACAGTTTGTATTGTTTTCCTTACAGTACTGCAATAAAGGTTTTAAGGGCATTAAAAGGAGCATTTAAAAGACTGTTCTTTAAAAAGTCACTAGTAAGTTACTTTTAACCGTAACGCATTACTTTTTGGTGTAAACTATCAAGTAACTGAGTTACTTTTTGAATGAAGTAACTGTAACTAGTTACTATTTTTCAGTAACTAGCACAACACTAGTATTCACTGTAATTGGGCTGCAATTTTTGGACTCTAAAGTGTTGATTTCTAACAAGTCTGATACCTAAAAAGACTTTAATTATACCCTTGACATCTTACTGGACTTTTACACTCTTTTTTTTTTTTTAAATCACAGATCACCTAAGCCTATAGCCAAGACAATCTTTGATTTTATTTTCTGATGAGCTGTATTTTACCTAAAAGGTGTATCCACTTTCCATCAACCTGACTCATCAGGCTACTTCTGCTTCTGCTATTGGTGATATCTGCCATTTCCTAGAATGCCTTTCAACAATTTCCAGAGAACTTGCCTGGATTTGTTGCATCAAGCTGGGTTTTACATACAGGTGGAGCAAGCAATAACAATAGCGATAGCAATAGTAATAGCAATTGCAAGAGAGTGAAAGTTCCATTGAAAGAGGGGAATAGTTGTGTTTCTTACTTAGAGCACAACATAACTTGTGACTGCATTGCATTCTGTTTTATTGAGGCTGTTGTGGTTAGAGAAATTGACATCTTTGCCTCTTCTATTATGGATTTTTCTCTGTATCTTTGTTGGATGTCAATGAAAGACAGTGTGTTTAGAAAGATTTCTAGCTCTTTGATTCTGAGCAGCTCACACCAAAATCTCACATTCAGACAGCTAAAAAGAATGTCCTCCTATTTAGCCCCATTGTAGCTGTACTGAAATTGTGTGGCCATGACATCAATTTGTCTATGTTTGAACCACAGGAATAAGAAAAATGCACTAGCAGGCGGGAGAATGGACCCAGGAAGGCCAAGTACATCACCATTAACTGTTTTTTTTAACAGCATGAGTGTTTTGTGTACATTTTTCCTTTAAAAGTACTGTAAAGCTGACAAGCAGCACTTTAACCTCAAGGTCACTGTGCTATTTCACAGCGGATATTTGTGTGTGGGTGTGTGTATGTGTGTGTGTGTGTGGGTGTGTATGTGAGACCAAAGTGTGGGTCCAGTCTTTGTCTGTGTCGTAGGAGTTGACTGAGAATTGTGGCTCTGTGTGCAGGATCCTCTATCCCTACTTCCTTCAGATCTCCATCAGTAACATTCAGCAAACCCTGGAGAGAGAGACATGTATGATCATTGATTATTGAAAGATAACCTTTCTGTATACACGGACTATAAGATTATAGTGCAGAAAGAAAAGAAAGAAGAGACACCACTAACCACACTAACCACTCAGACAGACTCTCTCTCTCTCTCTCTTTCACACACATACACACACACACACACACACACATACACTCACACACGTACCTCCAGACCATAGTATTCACTCTCTAGTGTCTTGGTGTACTGGGGCAGGCCAATCTGTCTCAGCCACCAGGCGATGGAGCGATTATTCATGTCTGAACAAAAAAGACAGAAGTGATACAGATTTCATACCACACACACACGCACACACACACACACCAAAACACACATGCTTGTACACGTTTCAGCACACTGTGATCCACAAAATGCACAAATGAAACCGTGAGCTACGTCTGCGGCCAACTTCTGGAAATGCATAAAACACACACAAGCAGAGAGCCCTTCAACTATTTGACAAGCAGCTGCTATGTAGCACTTACCTGCTCACAGAAGTCACTGGTGGGATTTTACTTGTATATTCCCTCTTGTGATATTTCTATCTCATGGTGTCTGCCTTTCACTTTTCCTCGGTTCTCTTCCCTTCTTTGCAGCTGCTGTCATCTAATATTTTTAAGTCTGTCATCAAGTTTGACTCTCTTTCTCTCTGTGTCTGTTAATGATAGAAGCCCGCTTGAAGAAGCCACTTGAAAAACCAATCAGAATATGCAGTGGGCACACAGTACCCCCTTAAAGCATCCAGTCACAGTGCAGGGATTAGCATGAGCTGCCGGGAGGTGGAGAGTGCGAGTTGGGGCAGGTCGCTGCACGTTGTGAGGCAGGGACGGACTGCACAAAAACATGGGGAAGGTGCATGAAAATGAAAGGGTGTCAGGCATTTGTCAACATGTCAAGTGAGTGTTGCAGGCAGAATGAGAGAGGGTGTGCAGGCAGGCAGATGCTCTAGTGAGGCTGTGTGTGCCAGCATGTCTGTCTGTCTTGAGTGCACAGTGTTAAGTGTGTAAGACTGACATCTAGTGTTGAACTGACAAGCAGGGGCCAAAATGCTGCCCTGGGTCACAACCAGCCTCCACCTGCAGTTGGAGGTGGTGGACCTCAAAGAAGGACCAGTGGTGTTCTTCTGTTTGAGAGGGGGCGATGAGTGCAATATGGAACAAGGTAGCATTTGTAGCATACCATTATTCTATTTTTATTGTTATTCTGTTAATCTATTATTATTATCTCTTAACTTGTAAATAACTCTTGCTCTTAATTTACCTGTAACTTCTCACTGTGCTGGTCAAAGTCCTGTGTACATTCTACATTTGGCGAATAAAGCAACTCTGATCCTGATTCTGATTCTGAGGAAGGGCCTGCAGGTAGTACTTACAGGTACTTACAGAGGCTGCCGTTTATCCAGAGAGATTTGAGCGCTCATCCTGCTGAAGTGTCCTTGAGCAAGACGTTGAAACTTTAGTCACTCCAGGAACATGTGATAGGGGCAAGCAAAGAAGACCATTTTCTACTTGTCACATCATTATGAACAATTTATCTATCTGCTGTTTGTCTGCAGGAGCAATGGGTGTTTAAAACCCACTCACAAGTAAAAACTGTATTTGTTTTGCACCCAGGAAGGAGGGAATTCAAGCTTAATTACTGTATCTGTTCTTGTAGGCAGGAACGAAAAAGCTGTTTTGCCACTTTCGATTTCAGTGATAAAACTAACAATTAAAATATACCCTGATCTGGATTATCTGTGTGTAACAGTAGCCTACTGTGAAGTTAGGAGGAGAGAGGCAGACAGTAAGTTTACAGTAATGTGTTGGAGTGTAGAGGTTTAGTGTCATGTATTACTTTCTACTTGACTCTACGATTGTGTCTATGATGTTTTTTCTATATGAAGTTTCTTTTGGAGGATGCTAATCTTAGTCCTATAATATTTTAATACTTGGCCAATGGCATTGTGGGACTGTAGCATATTCAGTTTTGTTGTTCTTTCTCCATTATGTAATTCTCACAGCATTTTAGAAATAATTTTTTTAAAAAGCATGCATAAAACAGTTGTCATATGATGAGAACAACTTTCAACCGGACCCCTCTAAATGTTACAAATTAGCTATAAAACTTTTCAAATAAGACGTATCCAAAAGCAGGCTGCTTTCCTTTTGTCACACATTTTGCTGTGCTATAAGTTGGCAGGCTGCTTGGCCACAGTGGTGATGTGGCTGTTCGCTCTCACACGTTTTTTAATAAATGATTGCACTTGCATGGCCTGTGCACATACACACACACACTCCACTCTCTCTCTCTCTCTCTCTCTCTCTCTCTTCCTCTTCTTCTTCTTCTCTCTCTCTTTTACACACACACACACGCACATCCACACACATGGACCATCATTCGCACATACATTCATATATAGTTCACACACTTGCTATTATGAACTCCCACAGCAGCAAGATTTTGTCTGTGTCAGTACGTGTGCGCGTGTGTCTGCATCTGTGAGTGTGAGTGTGTGTGTGTGTGTCAGAGGAAAAAGGAAGTTGCGGGGTGAAGTTAAAAGCCTTCCCCACACTGCAGCTCTGCAGAACACCCACCACGGAAGAACAACAGAGCAAGAGAGTACGACCGACGATGAGACAATGAAAGGAAGACGAGGAGGTGAATCTCAAGAGAGAAAGAACACATAGCAGAAGGTGAGTGCATTTTCTTTTTTGCTTTTAAATACTGAGCATAAGATTTATACTCAATCATAAATTCCAGGCAACATGTTGAAAGTTTTCTAGTTCATCTGGATGGGCTTTGGACAGTGGCTGTATTGTTACTTTATGAGGTCTGAGGGAGGCCATCTCAACAGTATCAAAAGACAGTGAGTGGGAGAGATTTCTAAACACTCCCTGTAACCTAACCTAACCCCCTGTACATGTTCTGGTTTGTCCACTGACTGACTGAATAATTTATAAATATCCCTCATAATTTACATATTAGTCCAGCATGTCATAAAGAGAGGTCAAAGCTATGTTTTATTAAAAGTTTAAATTCGGCCCAGAGCTGGTGCTTAATATGATTAGTGTATAGTGTAGTTATGCCAGATCAGATTTGTTTGAGGCTTTGGTGCGTATGTATATAGAGAGCGATAATTTCTGCAGTTGTGTGAACTCGACTGGTATCTGCAAAGGTGCTAAATTTGCAGAGACCAGGCTGCTAGCTTAGAATGGAAGATTTTGCTATAACCGTGTGCAGCACAGAGCTGTGAAGCCTTATAATGATCATGGTTGGGGTTTTACTGCGGTGACCTCAGTGGCTGAGAACACTATCTCTCTATCTCTCTATCTCTCTATCTATCTATCTATCTATCTATCTATCTATCTATCTATCTGTCTGTCTATCTGTCTATCTATCTATTGCAGTGGAAATCAAAAAGACTGCCCCAGATGGAGTTGTGGCGTCAGTGTGCGTTGTGGTTGATCGAGTGCCGTGTCCTACCTGAGAGTCACAGGGTCACATGGGACGGTGCACAGGTGCATGAGCCGTCTCACACACACACACACAAAGGTTTTCCTGTTCTATTTTCATAGGCCATTTCCATAGTGACCAGCAGACAGCACTTTAGCTCCCTGTCTCTCAGATAGGAAAATAGCATGATCCATATCTGTATCTGTATCTGTACAGAGAGTGAAGGGGAAGAAGAAAATGAGACAAGGGTGGGGAGAGACGGAATAGAAAGGAGGATGAGGGCAAAAGCAAAAAATCGTGAAGTCAGAAAGACATGCGGAGAGAGAGAGCGAGAGAGAAAGAGAGAGAGATGGACTCACTGCAGAGCTGTAGAGCTGTTATCTTGAATTGGATTGAATCAAACTGAACTAATATAGATAGATAGATAGAGAGAGAGAGAGAGAGAGAGAGTCGAGTTTGACAGAGGAAGAGGTGAACCATAGTCAGTAACACGCTGTCACGTGCTTGGCTGAAAACTCCTAAGGGAAGTCCTCATCTTATGTGTGACAGGACTCACCATGATGTCTTAAGTGTGTGTGTGTGTGTGTGTGTGTGTGTGTGCAACACTGGGAAATCCTATGTCAAGAGGTAGTTGAGAAACATCCGGTGATTAACAGGAGACACGTGTCAAGTGTGACATATACTGTACATACTTGCATATACAGACAGAGAGACACACACACACACGCACGCACACACACACACACACACACACACACACACACACACACAAAACATCTTATTAACACAAGTACCTCTTTCCCTCCCTTACACTTTTACACTTACTCCCATACATTTTACCTGGAACTACAAAACTACTATCACCTGTGTGATTGTGTGTATGTGTGTGTGTGTGTGTGCATGTGTGCGTGTGTGTTCACATTAACTCATGACAGAGAGATATGTGAGGAGTGCAGCAGTATCAGCCAGAACTCAACATTTCCCCTTTTCTTAATTTGAACTTCCGCATTTCCCACTGCTGAGCAAACAGAGAGAGAGAGAGAGAGAGAGAGAGAGAGAGACAGAGAGAGATTCTGCCTGCAAGCAACGGGCGCAGGAAGTCATGCAAAACTGACTGCAAGTGTCTGACCGCCAAGCAATTCATGTCATTCGTAACGTGCACTGAAGCTAAGTTTTGTGGTTTAGATTTATTTTGTTATATGTTGCTGCCCCTCATGTAGTGCAGTGCATTTCTGTGCATTACTATGTTATCAGTATCACTGTCTAGCAGTTAATTACATATTGACAATTTACTAAATTCACACACATTAGTTGCCACCTTCAACTGTGCCAGTGCCATCGGCGGGTTTGTCACAGATGCATGCTGTGCGGCTGAGCTTTGTTCAAACCCACAGAACTTTATTTAAAATTCTAAAGGTTTATTTAAAATCCCAATGTTTCCAAAGATACCAAATGTGTCCTTCTGAATTACAGGGAAATGTGTATAAAAGATATCTACATCTACATCTCTTTGATGTAATGGTGCAGCCATAAACCAATGGCACCTTCTTCGGTTTGAATATTTCACTCAATATGGGTGTGATGTCGCTTCAAGGAAGCGCTGCACCCAGCAGACACAGAGTATGCAGAATTCAAGTGGTTAACAAAAGCACTCTTCACTTACAAAATATGAGCAAAAATGTTTGTATTTTGTGTTTGTGTTTAGTTTCTGTGCCTGAAGAATATCCGCACGTTTCTGGGCGTTTGTCACGAGAAATTCCATCTGAAGAAGAGTGAACTATTTGAAGCCTTTGACCTGTTTGATGTACGGGACTTCGCCAAGGTACACCTCCTTTTTCTATCTATCTATCTCTCTATCTATCTATACAACTGAAGGCCCTGGTTAAAGGTGCCTAGTGTCGATTGAAGTGAGGACCATTTAGACGGAACTGACAAAAAACATAATTTGATAGTTGAGTCCACATGGTTCTCATTGGACCAACTCACTGATAGGTTGTGTGCTTATTCCACATTTGACTTGACCCAGAAATTTAAGTTTTAAGTTTGACCAGACCCAGAGGAAATGACGCCTTTTGCTGTCTCACAGTCACAGCAAAGACAGCAGGACCACAGCGAGCGTTCGTACTCCAAACAGTTTAGTAGAAGTCACAGGCGAGGACAGGATCCCTCCTGCTGCCCGCGGACATTCACATACCAGGAAGTAGCTGTGGCTTAGTCAGCGCGTGAATCAAGTAGCTTGTTGAGCGATTGCCAGCAGGGTGCTAACACAACACTTTGACAGTTTTTAAAGTTGATATTGTTTCTCTCACTCCAATCATATCCCTTGAACCTCCACCCTCCCATTCCCATTTACAAAATAAGGGGAAGCTTTGAAGTTCAAAATGAGTCAACAGGAGGTGGATCTCCTGAATCTGAATGGGATGGCATGTGATGTCTTGTTTATTTAGTTTACAATGAACCCACTGCTACCTAGCCTCGCATTTCACGCTGCTGCTGTCAGACAACCCTACAACAGGAGGTGTGAGGGGGGCTGCACAACACTCTTGGTATATATAATCAGAGGTGATCGTAGCGTGAGATAAACAGCAAAATCAGTCATGTTAAAGTTAGAGTAACTGAACCCCAAACCCAAAAGTCTGTGAAGCCTGACCTCAAATGGTGAAAAGGATGGAGCCTGGTCTTAGGTAGTAGGTGATGTCACCACCTGTTGCTGTATGGGTGGTGACATCATCTGCCACCATAGACCAGGCTCCCTCGTTTTAGTCATTACACATCAGGCTTCACAGAGATTTTAGTTCAGGCTTCCGTTACAGTATCTGTGACAAGCGTTGAACAGTGTATGTTTATTACATGGCCCTGTAGTTGGGTATCTCCAGCATAAATCTAGCTGTGTAAACCGGATTTTCTCTTAATCCCTTAATTTGATTATGAAAAGCTGGTTTCTGGTTTACGTGACAGTTTAGAAATCAGATACCTGCCTGAACATGGGGAATAACCTGATCACTAACGGGTGTAAAATCAAAGCTATACTTGTGTTTACACAAGTCCACGCCCGTTAGAGTTAATTGAACTTTAGACAGTTTTGAACGCCTGCTCCAGAGACATATCTCTTCTCTTTGTGGGCAGTCACCTTTGCAGTCAACACTTCTCAGCTCCAGCTAATTGTAATGAAATAAATACAGTGGAGCAGCAAAGCCTCCTAATAGAGACTATCCATAAAACAAAACTACAAAATGAGTCAGGAGACAAATCTGTTATAACAATGGAGTACATCCATTCTATCTCCTTTCCTATACATTTTAGATCCATTCTTTGTAATAATTTGCAGTCATTTGCATCGTGATTGTTTTGTTTGTTTGTTTTTTTAAATCATAGCTGTAATCAGCCTAAAAATCACGCAGCAAATTTTCCAGTGTTAATAAGTGTTGATTTGTTAATAGTTAATAGTTTGGAACTGACAAGTGTTGATAGAGAATTGTCCACCGTTCAAAACTACCTAAAGTGTTAACTCTGATGGGACGATTTTGCTGTAGAGAAGAGAGAGTTCAGTTTCATTTTACTCGAGAACATACTGGCTTCATACTGTTTTAGAATTAGGCAGTCATTTTTTTCCACTTTGAACGAGCTGTCATTTTATTAACAGCATGTTCAAAGTGAAAGCTTGTTTATTTATCTTTTATTTTTCTTGATTTTATGTGCTCTATTTCTCAATGTCTTTTCTTTTTAGTTCTGTAAGGTTATTGAGGTTTTTATCTCTTAACTTCTCCTTTTGACTTTCACTTTGTGTTGTTTTTCTTGTTCTTTCTCATTCTTGAATGAAATGAGAGCTCAGACAAAAAAAAAAGTGAGGTGCTATATTATGTGACTGAGATGAGCACTGTGACTACAATCCTCACTTTCACAGATGCTGTGTATTATACTTAAAAAGAAAAAACTCTGGAGCATCTTGAGTTTGGACACATTCTCATTGTGTCTTAAAATTATGCGGCAACAGAAATGAAACATCTTGTGTTGTTAGGTTAGTATATTTTATTAACAGATGCATCATTAAAATAAATCCAAATTGAGTGACTCACCTCAGCAAACTCCCCATGTTCTAAAACTTCTGAATGTTTTGTAGGCTGCGTGTTTCTTAACCCAGCACTCGCAGCAGCTTCCAACACTAGATAATCTGTTTCTTCCTCTACAGTGCAGCAACATCCATATCTTTAAGTTTATGTTTCAGCTAGGGGTGGGATGATTTTGTACTCAAAACGATAAAAACATGGCTCTGTAGTCCTGCAGAACTGCACATGTGGTGAAAAATGAATTTCTTTAATTATATATACTTTTTGAATTTAACTTTATTGTTACCCCAAAGGAAATTTGGTTTGCAGCAGGCATTAAAACACACGAGGTCACATAACAACATCGACAACTGCAAACATCAGAAGCAGTGCAAAGTCAGGGACATAAAAGCAATGTGAAATAGACTGTGCCCTTTTGCACCGCTTCTGATGTTTGCTGGGGTTTTTTTCAGCATGATCCAAAATTATAGTGAACATGTAATGTAACGTAATGTAGAACACCAAACACTGCTTTTGATTACAGTAATAATAACGTCAGATTTAATAACTGACTTCTCCACAAGTTGTATACCAAGCCATTCTCTTGGTTTTCTCTTTCTTTTTCTCTATCCTCTAGTTTTTTTTTTGTTTGTTTGTTTGTTTTTTTTTGGTTTGTTTGTTTTGTTTTGTTTTGTTTTTTAATTAAAAACAAAGAACTTGAATTCTGAGTCAGTTCAGTGTTTTTTTCAAGTCAAGCCATGGCACCAACACAAAACTCTGGCTTGAAAACAGAGATACTAACTCAAATGATAAAAAAAAGAGTCCAGTGCCTTAACAGTGGTGGTTCATATCACTCCTCGTGATACTGCAGTTCTTACACTGCAAATTATTTGGCACTTGTCAAGATTTAAAATCTAATTTTTAGACATCATAGATAATTTGCCTTGTTTTAAAAGCTACTTACTAATTTTTAGTCCTTGATTTTACAGTATAATCTTAAATTGAGCATGTCTTTTTTGTCTCTTTTATTCCAGGAATCTTAAAAGTGAGTGAATAACTCTTCAAATAAGCTAAATTAGTTCTTTCACCAAAATAAAACTTGTTTCAAGATTCAGTAACAATTCAAGTTGCTTGATTTAAGAATTTCACATAAGGCATCTGTTGAAAATACAAGTGCTCTGACTTCGAACATGTTCAAACAACATAAATGAGAAACCATACAACCTTAACCACAACTCATGATACAGTTGATAACATGATAACCCATGATACAATCAGATCCTAATGTGATGTTTAAAATATTTAGTTGATAGCTGATTTCATGTGCTCTTTGTAATTTGTAATTTTTGGTGTCTGTTTTTCACAAGCTATGATATTTTATTTATCGAACTAGTAAACTCGTAACTAGTAAAATGCGCTGTGCTGCTTTTTGGGTTTAGTTTTAATATGAATTTAGGTTTATTTCAAGATGAGCCAACTTGTATCAAGATATACAGTTTAATCATACTGTACTAATACTGAGTAATTTTTACTTAACTTAGTAATGTTTTTCTTGTTTTTAATCCTTGATTTGCTACAATTAAGAAAACAAAAAAAATGTAAAAAAGAAATTTGCTTATATGTAGTATATTTCACTTATTATTGAGCTGTATTAAGTTTGATTTCAAGTAATTTGATCTAAAAATCAGAATTTTCAGCTTATTTTAACCCTTTTGAATACTTATGTGGAACTACTTATTTCTAGATTTAGAAATCTTATTTCAAGATTTCTTATCAAGTAAAATTAACTTGCCACATGGACAGATAATTTCACTAGTTTTAAGTAATTTTCTCCTCAAATTTAGTGTTTATATCTTATATTCAGGCTACCCTTTTTGCAGTGTAGTCACATAGTCTGACAAGAGCTGGTGTGATAGCAGGGCAGAGGACGACTCAGCGTCAGTGCTCAAGGCTCCAGAAAGTGTGAAACGGCTCTTATTGTTTTTCTGTCAGTCTGCGTCTCTCTGACAGCACTCTCTCTCTCTCTCTCTCTCTCTCTCTCTCTGTGTGTGTGTGTGTGTGTGTGTGTGTGTGCGCATGTTCTT
>OMKZ01053496.1:0-15586 GCA_900302535.1 Neoniphon sammara
CCTCAGAGTGAACTTAATGGCAGTGAGGCAGAAGAGGGATCTGGATCCCAGGATATGAGGGAGCCTGGAGAGGACTTGAAGAAAAAATCCAAGAAGTCTTCCGTCTTCAGAAGAATTGTGAAGTTCTTCACCTCCAAAAAGGGGAAAAAGAAAAGCAAAGGAGCAGAGAAAGGAGAAAAGGGAGTCCAACAGTAACCATCATACTCCTGAACGGCTTCATCCTCCTTAGCCCTAATCAATCAATCAACCAATCAATCAATCCATCCATCCATCCATCAATCCACCAATCAATCAACCCATCCATCCATCTGTCCATCCATTCATCAATCAATCAGTCAATCACTTCATCAATCAATCAATCAATTAATCACTTGTATTAGCTAAAGAAATGAGCAAAACTGTTAAATATACAGAAGCCATGTTTTCCGGCAGTACTGCCCTGTGTGAAGGAGACTCAACTGACAACTGGTTGACTCTATATGGTACTCATAGTCTACCAGTGTTTATTTATGTCAGTTAGTTTCATTTATTGGATCAGAAAAATAAATAAACAATACACCCATCTCCATCTGTAGCGTTTCTTTCTTTTATTTAAATCTCTTTATTCATTAATACTGAAAAGTGTCAGAGGAAATTGTCATTTACTGTTAAGAAACGACTCCTCAGCTTGTTGTAAATTTAACCTGCTTCTTTATTAACAACCCAGGTGAAAAAATATATTTTAATACACTTTTTAAAGCATACTAAGTGTACTTGTACGAGCACTAAAGGTTAATATACTCAAAGTGCATTATTTTTGATATGCTTAATATATTTAAGTTTTTATTAAACTTAAGATGTACTTAAGATGTGCACTTTACAATCCTCTTTTGGGTCTCCTTAAATTGTAGTGTAATTGTAATATACTTAAGTACATTTTCAAGTCATTCTTATTCTCTCATACTTATAATTTTATTTAAAATGATTAACGATTGCTTAAAGGTACTAAAATATACTTAAAGACAGTACATTAAAACACTAAATAAATACACTTCTTTCATATTTAAATTTGGTACATAAGATATTGATGTGTTTTAAATGCTCTTAATACTGTTCTTTTATATTTTAAATACACTTGAGTGTATTTTATTTTTACTCGGTTTACTATATTTATATTGAAACATTTAGTGGAGCTGTATAGTGGCCAGCAGTTGAAGACTATAGTTGTACTGGGCACCTTGGGCACTGACCACCTTGAATGTGTATAAATGAATATGAAGCAGATTTTTGCTGAAAAAAAAAAAAGAAAAATATATACCCTCCTTGTATAAATGTATGGATTGAAACCTGCTTACAGACAGATAAACACCATCATGCAAACATACAGACAATATGCACTCATTTTGAAGACAAATTGATAGATACGTACTCTATCTCTTGATTCTGTGAACGAGGTTCATCCACCAGTGCACACATACAGTACTGAAGACTTCACATATGCCGTTCCTGACAGAGGGGCCCCATTTACATCTGCACTAACTGTATATAAACAGTGCACGCCGTACAACGTACTCCCTGAAGCAAGCTTTTTCTTCAGCGCCCCTAGTCAATGTCTCATGAGGTTCCACGGAACCAGACACTTAACTCACATCCAGCCAAGAATAGTTCCATTTTCAGAGGGAATATTCAGAAAGGCCAGCAGAGGTAGGCAGCAAACTCTTATGATGGCCTATAACCCACTGTATGAATGAAGGGAAAGTTATGCAATGCAACTGCACTACAGTCGCCATGGATGGAAAGGCATGATGGAGAGACAGAGAAAGCACAGAGATCACTCACACTCTTTACCAAAGAGAGAGCAAGGAAGAGTGTTGTTTTAGTAGATAGCAGCTTCATGGGGATATGCTCAAGCGGCTCAGAGGGATGTTCACTCAGAGCTTTCAGCACCAAGGACAGATCCCACTGTGGGTTCAGGGAACACGATACCGGCTTCAGTCTGGCAACACCTTTGATGAAGCATTTTACCAGATGATAATTACAAACTGTCAGTAAAACCCTCATGACAAGAAGAAATGGCTGAGACATGTTTTGATGGTGGAAGGGGCCAGTCCCCTGTGCACCATCAAGTGGGGCCACTCTGTTATTGGCTTGTTGCGCTGCGCCAATTTGTAATACTGCCCATGCTCGCCGACTGTAGGCTGGGTTGGCAGCAACGGTGCCAAGGAAATATCCAGCCACGATGCTGCTCTCTGAAGCATGGTGGGGAGGTAAGAGGAGAAAGCAGAGTAGGGAGAACTGCTGGGGGTCTGTGCTGGCTCAGCTGAGGTGTGGCTTGGCGATGGCAGCTCAGGAGCCGTGATGGGTTCCAAGCTCTCCAGGAAGGGAGACAGGGAAAGAGGAGAGCCAGGAAGAGAGCCCTGCAAGGAGACAGGGGAGCCAAAGGATCTCTGGCTTCCATCATCCACCAAGATGTTCAGTTGTCCTTCACCGATAACGCCCAGTCACCAGGCTCGGCATCCTCACCCAACACCTGGGCATAGAACTCTGCCCACCGCCACTTCTCCTCCTGAGAGAGGCGGGTGCAAAAGGTGGAATTGGCATGAGGCGTAACAGCATGACCGGCGTGCTTAGCGATCATGCAACCGTATGAAACCGTTGATGCAGGCGTGAAGGTGGTGGGCCTGGCAGCCTCTTCAAGGCTGCTGGTTGCTGAAGAAAAATGGGGAGCATATTGTACGCTGCACACTGTTTATATACAGTTAGTGCAGACATAAGTGAGGCGTTTCTGGCCAGAAGAGCATACATCAAGCCTTCACTACTGCGCATGTGCACTGGGGATGAGCCCAGTAGTAATTGCCCTTGTTGGCAGAGGCCCACATGAAATAGAAGCACTTTTTGAATGCTGCAGCCTCTCAGTCAAGCCCAAGTTCTATCTGGGTGAAGCCAAATTTTGAAAACTGTACTGACTTACTGAATTTTTGTGTCAACTGGAAAGAAAACAAAGATGTTAAAATGCTTATGCTTTATTACGCACACTTGCTTAGCAAAATATGCTTTTTGTCAAAAAATTTCATTTGGTTAAGTAGTGCACTGATTTGAAGAATCAGCATGAAACAAGTAGATGCTTCATGTAGCCTTCTAAGACTCCCAATTTAAGTCTGATTAAAATCACAGATTGCACGTGTAGAAGGGGAACATGGATGGCTGATCTGCTTTTAACTTTTAGATGGCTATTACATCTAATATACTTTCTGATTTTTACTTTTAACCTGACTCACATGTCTGCATGTTTTAATGTCTGTATGTGTGCGCATGTGTGTTTACATTTATGCATATTCAGGCAGTATTATCTATCTGCTCTTCTGTCTGCCTTTGTATCTGCTTGCAAGCATGTGCTTCTTTGTAAATATGTGTGTGTCTTTGCATGTGTGCCTGCTTGTGCATGAGTGTGTTTATGAACATACAGTGTGTGCATGTGCGTGCATCATGGTGGCATGTGCCTGTCTGCTTTTCCTATCTGCATGTGCATGCAGGTCTGCCAGCAAAAAGACATGACGATGCTGTTAAAACTCTTCAAATGAAATACTGTACTCCCCAACTGTCACATGCACTTACAAGATCGTCTGCCAAGGTCTTGGGATGTGAGCAGCCACGGCGTCTCAGTTCCACGACTTGAGACTGGTTTTCAGCTAGTTTGCAGCCTTTACCATTTAAAACGTGACCAATGTGGGATACTGAGAAGAGATCGGGGTCAACCTCCTCAGGTGGGAGTGTGTTTTAAAGCACTAGTGTTGCCCATCAGCAGCATTTCCTGCACACCCACTCACAGCGCTTCATCTTTAAAGTTTTTCAGTAAAAATCCATCCTATGTTAACAGAATGAAGATGTCGTATATTAGTATTTGGGCAGCAAGGTGGTCTGGTAGTAATAGAGACCAGAGACCTTCAACCAGAAGACCTGAGTTTAAAACCGTGTCACTGCAAGCAGCCGCCATGTTGAAGTGACCTTGAGCAAGACACAGAGAATCTATCAGCTCTAAGGATGCTGCACTATAGCTAACCTGAGCTCTGTAAGCGATCAATAAAAGATGACATTAAGTCAGTATTTGCACGTCTGTCATACAGCTAGAAACTACAGGGATATGATACCCTTTGAAAAAAATACAAGACACCACATTGAAAGAGTTGGAGGAGTGAGGATTATGGATTCATCAGGAGTGTTTCAGCAAAAGACCTTTCATTAAAATGGTAACGAGGTAGAACTAGACTGACAAAATGTTCCATCCATTAGTCAAGCAAATCTAACATTTCATCAGGTAACATCACCAAGATAATCTGACAAGGTAGTCACAAGAAAGAGCATCAGTTACCACTTGTGATAATGTGATAATACAAAGGGTGAGCATATTTGAGGATCCATTGTCAGCTACTAGTACATGTAGTCTGATAATCTGATTTTTAGGCCAGGGTCTCAATATAAACCTACTGTTTCTTTTCTCTGTCAGGACAAAAAACAACAGGTGTAAACGTGTTGTTTCTTTCTCTTCAGCCTCCTCCTTCCCCTCCTTCCCTCCTTGACCCAGATTCCACAATGTTTGGCTGTGGAGGAGCAATGTGATCCCACTGGTGACCCTCTAGACATTTAATACTCATCCCAACCTGCCCCCCCTGCCACTTGCCCCAGAATGCAATGGAAATAGGTGCCAAGGCCTCAAGATGTCTCGGTTAATGGCTGTAAATGGACAGGGATCAAACTGCTTCCAAGTCTGGATCATTCCTCGGTTTATGATTAGGGGAGGGTGAAACCTTTAGCATTACAAATGTAAAAACTGCAGAACCTGAACACCACAACAACAGACTGAAGAGTCATTTTGTGCTGGCAGCGTGCAAAACCAAATGTTAGGATAAACTGCAGTCAGGTTAGTTCGTAAACATTTATGACTGTGTGAATATAAGAAAACTCTCCAAAGCTGCAATTAATCCTGTAAAATAACATGACCACCACAGCAGCAGACTGAGATAAAAATATTGCAACATCCAAAACAAAATGCAAGGATACACTGCTGTCAGGCTAGTCTGCATACATTTCTGACTATATGAATATAAGATAATGATAGAAGAGAAAAATCTTAAACTACTAAACAGCATGTAAAATAATGGGTAATTACAATCCAAAGTTATTTAAATACCTAACTCTCCCAAGTTGAGAAGAGTTAGGAAAATAACATCTGGAAATTGCAGTAAATATCTCAAACAAAGGTAGTAAACTAAGGTAGCAGAGGAGGGTAAATTAATTTGGCAAAGAGAAGTCTTCAAAGACAATGAGGGCATCCAATGAATAATAATAATAATAATAAATGAACATACAGTGAGCGCACCCACAGGTTATATGTCTTTGTTGATTCGAAGGCTGACTCCCAAAACAGTTTATAATTCTTAGATTACTCAGTGATATGATCTGCACGAGTTTTGGAGTGTATATATAGCAACTTGCTTGGTTATGTGAGGATTCATAAGGGCTTGTGTCATTCATAAGCATTCACATGCAAGAGGAGGGAAGGGGGAGAAGTTTAAACAGATGACATTGCCAGGGTTGCCAGAAGGGGAGACAGCTGCTTACAGCAATGACAACAACATCCAAACAATGGATTACTATTGGATATAAATGAACTGAACTTCATTTTCCCTGTGCATTTATCCACATGAACTGTGTGAACAGTAAGTAAAGTTAAGTTAGCATTTCAGAGGTGTAAATACTAGTGAGTGCTGGATGCAAGGAAAGATTATAGATATTAGCAGATTCTCTAAGACACTGTTATTTTAAGTGGCTGTCATGGCACTAGCTGATCCATTCTCACAAAGGGAGTGGGAAGAATGGAAGAGAGAACTGGAGGAGAACAGGAGGAGATTTAGAGAGAGGTTCAGACATTTAGCATGCTGGGTGCAGTTGGAGGTGTTCAAGGAAGAGAAAAATAATGATGAGGAGGAGGAGAAAGAAGAGGAGAGGGAGGACAAGAGCGTGGGAGAAGAGGAAGAAAAGGAAAAGGTGGAGGAGGAAGGGAAAGAAGATGAAGAGGAGGAGAAAGAGGTAGAGGAAGAGGATGAGGGAAAGGAAGAGGAGATAAAGGAGGAAAAAGAGGGTGAGGTGGAAGGGGAAGAGGAAGAAGTTGAAGAGGAGGAAAAGGGGAAAGTGAAGGAGAATGAAAAAGAGGGAGAAGGGGCAGAGGAGGAAGAGGGAGAAGTGAAGGAGAAAGAGGAGGAGGAAGAAGTAGCAGTAGAGAGGAGGAAGAAGAGGGGGAAGTGAAGGAGAAAGAGGAGGAGGAAGAAGGAGAAGAAGAGGAGGAGGAAGAAGAAGAGGGAGATGTGAAGGAGAAAGAGGAGGAAGAAGAAGCAGTAGAGGAGGAAGAAGAGGGGGAAGTGAAGGAGAAAGAGGAGGAGGAGGAAGAGGGGGATGTGAAGGAGAAAGAGGAGGAAGAAGAAGGAGTAGAGGAGGAGGAGGAAGAAGAAGAGGGAGATGTGAAGGAGAAAGAGGAGGAAGAAGAAGCAGTAGAGGAGGAAGAAGAGGGGGAAGTGAAGGAGAAAGAGGAGGAGGAGGAAGAGGGGGAAGTGAAGGAGAAAGAGGAGGAGGAGGAAGAGGGAGATGTGAAGGAGAAAGAGGAGGAAGAAGAAGCGGTAAAGGAGGAAGGGGGAGAGGAACAACAGGTATGGGAGCAAAATGGAGATAATGGGCTGGGTGAGCAGTGTAGGGAACACAATTATGTGAGAAGAATTGAAGATGAGGAGGCCCAACAAGAGCAAAAAAGCACAGGGCGACGAGATGAAAACATCAAGGAGGAAGAGAACTTTTCAGGTCCAGTGGAATCTGATGATGTAGATTCTGATTCGGAGGAAGCTGAACAGCAAACAGATATGAATGAATGTAAAATATATGCTGTGGATCCAAACGAAGACACAGAGGAACTGGAAGATCCACATGAGGAACGCTGGAGGAATGACAACAGCATCCAGACATCTTATATGGAAAGACAAACAAAGGAAGTGGGAAAGGGGACAGAAGAAGAAGAAGAAGAGGGGGAGTTGACAGATGATGAAGAAATCTCAGAATCTCAAAGTGATGAAGACAGCATCCTAGGCACTCACAAGGAGGACTTGCAAGATTGTCAAGAGAAGCCCAAAGAGGAACAGGAAGATTTGACAGATGACGAGGAGGGAATGGACCTTTCAACAGAGGAGGACATGGAAAGTTTTGAAGATGTGGTAAAGGTTTACAGCAAAGACGATTATCCCACAGACATATTCCACACCTTGAAGGAATTCAGGGACTCTTCCCTCCTCACTGACCTGACTCTGAGCACTGAGGATGGGAAGACCTTCAACGTGCACTCCCTGGTCCTGGCTGCTGTCAGCTCGCTTATCCAGGAGAGAGTGATAGTCAGAGGTTGGGAGAGAAAAAATGACAAAGCGGACATGGAAGTCCACAGGTGGTCATTGTTTGTGGGTCCTGAGGTGGATCATGTGGGGCTACAGGCAGTTCTGGACTTTGCCTACACTGGAGCCATATCGGGTCTGAACAGAGAAACCTTGGCCCAGATAAAGGCTGCAGCTCAAACACTGGGCGCCCACAGGGTGCTAGATCTCTGTATTGAACAAGAGGAAAAGTCCATGAAAAAGGGAGGGCAGAAAAAAGGAGAGAGGATCTCTGCTTCAGAGCACATGAAGATCAGCCTTAAGTCCATCAGAGATTTGTGGCTGGAAAGACAGGGTTGTGATGTCATTCTAAAGGCTCTCGGGGCATCACTTCATGGTAAGTATATGGCCCCTTTTTTTGTTAAAGCCACCCTAGGCAAGATTTTAAAAATACATACTCTTATCAGCATCAATCACAAAGTGGGGCTGCAGTATTGGAGAGCTTGCCATTCCCTCTAGTTGATACCACGTGGATTCTTTTCATCCTATATGAAATTTTGATATGATGTCTGGGTGCTTCTCTCAGACATCAGAAACTGTTTCCTAAACAGCAGTGAGCAAGCACTCCAACCAGAGAAAGCTGGACTTGCAAAATGCCTAGCCCATTCCTTATATCCATTTGTAAAAAAAATGATCACAGATAGGCCAGGTTTATAAACAGGGTCATGCTGTATAGTTTACTAACATCATGTCACATGATCTCTTGGTGCTGCATTTCAAATTTCTTAGTTAGCTCTTGCTGCCACATGGAGCCATCAACATGCATATGTGCCAAGTGCAG
Organism: Neoniphon sammara; assembly: GCA_900302535.1. Taxonomy (NCBI): domain Eukaryota; kingdom Metazoa; phylum Chordata; class Actinopteri; order Holocentriformes; family Holocentridae; genus Neoniphon; species Neoniphon sammara. The sequence goes on from OMKZ01053496.1 coordinate 8,227, forward strand.
TTTTAAATAGGACATAATTACAATACCTGTCCAGTATCTGCCCTATTTTAACCTCTCATGCATGAATTATTAAAACACATAATTACACATTTTATTATTGATATTATTTATTATTATATTACTTGTATTTGTAATCTTTTGGAATTTTTTTGGACAAACAGGACATGTTTTTCAAAGTTGTCATATTTGAACAAGTTACTCAAAAAGAATAGAGGGCAATCTAATGTGTATTGCATTTGGACGCAGGATTAAGCATTTTTTTTTTCTTTTTCAACATGACCTTTATTGCTATTTAAATTAGTTCAAAAGGATTTTAATGACACTAAGGGAAGCAAATCAAGACCAAGCCCAATTATGTGCCTACTGTAGAACCATCTAAAAATGCCTTCAGAAAGATGTGGTTTTGAAAATGCAATAAATGTAATCTAATTTTACATTATCTTAATTTTACATTAACCACCTTGCCTCCCACCAGTCCACAGGGTAATCCTGGCTGCCAGCAGTGACTACTTCCGGGGCATGTTTACCTCTGGGATGAGGGAATCCCATCAGCCCTGTGTGACCCTCCCATTCCTGTTGGCTTCTGAGCTAGAGCTTCTGATTGGCTGCTCCTACAGCGGGGACCTCCCCCTCCGCTGGGAGTGCATCTTCGAGATCACTGGAACCTCGCTTCAGCTCCAATACCAACCTGCCCTCTCCTTGTGCTTAAACTTCTTGCAACAGGAACTAAATCCCCACTTCTGCCTGGATGTGGCCTCTTTTGCAGAGGCCTATGGGATGGCGATGCTCCTCGAAGAGGCTGAGGATTTTGTCCTGCGGCAATTCCAAAAGGTGGCGCTTACCTTGAAGTTCAAAGACCTGCCAGCCAAACAGCTCCTGAAATACCTAAACAGTCAATCGCTCTGTGTTCCCTCTGAGCTTGTTGTATTCAAGGCGGTGGTGGCCTGGATTCAAGCCAAGCCCAAGACAAGGCTAAGGCTCGCTAAGGAACTGATGAAAACTATCCACTTTCCCCTGATGACTTTCAAAGAATTCAAGGAGGTTCAATCTATGAACATGTGGTCTGATCATAGCCTGGCAGAACTCTATGAGGCAGTTTTTGAGGACTTCTGCTCCAATGACGCTGAACCTCAGAGTCAATGCAGGGTTTACCTGCCAAAAGAGAGTCTGGTCTTGGTTGGAGGAGACCAGATCTCTGGAGACTTCGGTACCCGCAAAACCAGCAAAGAACTCTGGTTTGGCAATTCCTTCCAAAACCATACAGGGATCAGGAAGGCCATGGAGTGGAGGAGACTGGGAGAGATGCCAGAGCCCCCGAGGTTTAGTCATGAGGTAGCTGTGCTCAAAGGGCAACTGTATGTGATCGGAGGAAGAAAGTATTACGGCACTGAGGACATTTTGAATTCAGCTTATAGGTGAGAGATGGTCATTTTGCACCCTGCCTGAAAACAAATGTGCATTTCTGAGCATTTACACAGCCCACCTGTTTTATGGTCTCTATTGTTATTTTTTGTTTTATTGCATCTATAGGTATGACCCCCTTCAAAACAACTGGGAGAGACTGGCTGACATGCAGGAAAAAAGATGCTCTTTCTCCGTGGTTGTGCTGAACGGAAAACTATATGCCATCGGGGGGGATTCTCAACTTGACAATTTAGAAAGTGTAGAATGTTACTGCCCCACTGCAAACTCCTGGAGGTAAGATGGAGGACACAATAACTTTTCAATGCAAGTTGATTACAGACTTTAGGCCTGGGAAGTAAGGGTCCACTGTTTTCTTTACTCATTGTAGAGGCCCATTGACTGACATAATATCTATGGCCATACAATATTGTGCAGGTTATTAAACTTTCATGAGGAGATAGATTATTATAAGTGTAAAAATTAATAAATGTAATTTATTCATCTTGATTTTGAGAATTGTTTTTGTTTGTTTGTTCTATATCATTTTCTTTATTTGTTTTAATGACATCTATTGCAACACCCATAAGGCTTGCCAGTCATCAGCCAATGACAAGAGCACAACAACTCTGACGTTAGTACCCTGCTAGTGATTAAAACAAGTTTTAATCTCTTGCTATAGTCATTCCTTAAAAGTCTGACAGCTGTAGACACTGCTTATTACTTGGCAATTGACACAAATAAATACACAGTCTTCTACCTATTACTTTTTTGACATGTTTTAACTGTATTCTCACAGATGTCACTATATTCAACCTCTCTTTCAGCTTTACCCGGCCCTTGGACATGCCCCTGACTGGCCACGTGGCCAAAGTTTTACATGAGCAGATCTTTGTCTCAGGAGGGCTGAGCAGTGGGTATCGGTGTCTGTCATCCATGATTTTGTACCACCCAGAGAAAGGGAACACCCATCTGGCAGACATGGCTACACCACGAGCTCATCACTGTATGGAGAGCCTGGACGGCCTTCTTTACGTAGCAGGAGGAGTGACCACAGACGAGAACATGACTATGCTCGACCACCTGGCTTGCGAAGTGTACAATCCCGTGGCTGATTCCTGGACTGCTATCACATTTCTGACGGTGCCCCATGTAGGAGCAGGATCTGCAGTTTTGGAAGGGAAGTTCTACGTCCTTGGAGGATACAGCCAGGAGGACTACAGTGACACTAAGCTCATCCATCGTTACGATCCCACCACACAGCGATGGGAGAACGTAGGCAAGATGCCCGGGCCGAACAATGACATACGAGCCACTGTGTTGTGTTTACCACCACATTTACGTTCGTAGGACATGTCAGTGCTGGGACATCAATCGAGGCGGGCTTATTATTCCAATTTAGTTTTGCATAAGATTTGATTATGTTCTATCTCTGTATGTCAACATTGTTATACCATTTAGAAATCATTCTCACATTTTAGAATAGAGATCTGTTAACAATATTAGCATCAACTCAGTGTCTTTAAATGATTTTATCTTACATTTAAATTAAACATTACGCATGACAAGCTTCTCATGCTATGTAGTTTATTTTGGTATGAGTTTATTTTATTTTTTTAAAGGTGGCATCCAAGAAAACAAAATAATCAAAGTAAGCCATGACAATCAAGATACAATAAATTTACAACAGTGAGTTTGCTGTGATGTGAAGAAACTGGTACTATTGAAATAAGATTCTATTCTCATTACAGGCCTATAAGAACATAAAACATAAAGGCAGTGTGTCTTAACATCTACACAGGGAAGAGGAGGAAGCCACTGAAGGTTGTATGTCCATTCAGGTTATCAAACACTCTGGCATTGTCCCACAATTCCATGTGCACTTCATCGCCAGCAGCCAGCTGCAGTATTGCTGTGTTACTGCTGCTGTCTGATCCATCAGCCGAGCGGGCATCATAAGTTGAAATTTGATGGACGCCATTCTTCAGTAAAATGGCTCCAGTGAGGTGAGTGTTGTAGCCATAGGTGCTGAAGCTGAAGTAGTAGAGCCCATTCACTGGTGCTGTGAAGACCCCTGCAACACAGCATTACAAACAGAAGGTAAACAGATGCAAGATGTGGTAAACAAAGTATGTGCAGATAAAAGTTTAAGTTTTATACAAAGGTTTTTAGGAAGAAGAAAGTGTTTTATTGATTGAAACCTCAACTTATTTATTTATTTATTTATTTATTTATTTATTATAGGTATGTATTTATTTATTTAAGCACAAGCAAGGTAACTGCCAAACTTGAATGCCAAAAAAGGTCTTCTGGTTAAAATATAAATATAAAGAAAAATGTAAATGGCTTGTTTTTCATTTATTTGTGATCTTGAAGGCTAAACTGCATGGCTACTTAGCTTAACAAGATAGTTATAGGCTACTATGGCTAGTCTGAACTTGGAAGGTCAACTAGGCTAACTAGTAACTACTACTACTACTACTACTACTACTACTACTACTAATAATAATAATAATAATAATAATAATAATAATAATAAATTTATTTTCAAAACACAGTTACAAAGTGCTCCACAGGAAAAAAAATGACATAAAATTCAATCAAATTACTAATAGAGGGGATAAAAGGGAGTTAATAAAAAAAAAACAAGCCTAAAAACTCAACCAATGAAATTACATCTACCTCTATATTTCAGCTACAACTAAATCTGCAAATTGCTTGTCATATCCTAAACGGTGTTGGCAAATTCCTCTGCTTCGTTTAATCCTGTTTAAAATGCCAGATGCAGCTGTGTGAGTTTAACATGAGTGTGATATAAGCCTTCAGTCTTTAAAAGGTGTAAGATATTTAAAATTAATTAGATTATTATTTAAAATGATCTAAGCTCATTCAATTTTGCTAACCCCACCCATGGTTCTAATGAATGCTTAGAATAATCTACAAGCACTATGTGACCCACGTTTAAGGAACACACACACACACACACACACACAATATAAGACTGTACCTGTGTTTTGGTCATAACCATTGCCAGTGTTGGAGAAAACCCGTTTGAAAACTAGGGTTCTGTCTATGCTGGGTCCTTTATAAATCTCCCCAGAATTCGCCAAAGAGGCTGAGAAGGCTACCTGAGGACCAGCTGTGAAGATAAAAAGATATTGTAATGTTAAAGGGAAATATTACAATACATGGAAGAATAATCACAGTGAGTACAGTCACTTGAATAATAGACCCCAGGAGTTTGTCTTAAACTCAACCGATCAAGTGCTCGCTATTTTTGCCTGTTCTGACAGATCCCATTAGCGAATCACTGCTGCTTTTGGCAAGCACTCCTAATTTAAAATAACAAAAAATTGGCATCATTTACCTTTCATTTTTTCTCAGGGATATGTTCAAAATGAATAATCTCAGAATAATTACATAAAATAACAATTATCACTGGAAAAAAATGTTGTTTGGTCCTGGGGGAACAAGCCTCATCATGTGTATGATGAGCCCAAATGACCAAAAGAGCCTTAGAGAGTCTCTGAAGTCTGGTGTTAGCAATAGAGGACCAGTATATCAGAGGTCATTATCTTTTGGTGCAAAATATGACACAGCAACATAGAAGTAAAGCTACATTCTCTGAGACTGGAATGCATCAGTAACATGTAACATGAAAATGTGGATGTAATTTAGAGCTGTATCTGCATGGTTTTTATTTCTGGACTCAAATTGTAAAACACCTCCATATTTGTCTTGTATTGTGTTTGATTCTATATTTTTTTGCATGCCAATCTCAGAGACTGTGTATGTGATTATCTTACCTCTACCACTACTCTGTTTAAGCTTCTCCATCTCCTCCTCTGTGGCATTCAGTCTCAGTTGCATGTCTGGGAAAAAGTATAGCAGTGAATTATACATGAATTCACTACTGATAATGAAGTCAGCAAGCCTCCTGTGAACAATATCAATGCCTCCGGACAGCACCTGCCCTCATACCTTCATTCTCTTTCTTCAGTTTGTCCATTTCAGCTTTCTGTCCCCTCAGCTCCTCTTCGGTGGCATTGAGCCTGGCCTCCAGAGCTTGCATATCATTCTGCCCTTGGTCTGTCTCGTTCAGTTTGGCCTCTAAGTACTTCACTGAGTCCACTTTGGCTATCAGCTCTCTCAGCGTCTCACCGATGCCCGTGCCACCTCTTTGTTCAAGCACTGACTCTGCAAACAGGCATCCCAGCAGAGTCAGCAGAAGAGCAGCCCTGAATTCCATCGGACCAGCTTAAAGTTTGTGGTCTCTGCTGTTTTCCCAATCGTGGAAGGCTCTTTATTCGTAACAGGTTCCTGGACTATATATATATGCTTTCTTCACTGGGAAGGAGGGTGCTGTTTTCAGTGACTAAGCAGTGAAGGTTTAGACCCTCAGGGACCTCAGGTGAAGTCGTGTCCAGACAGGTGACTGCTGGGAAGATTTTGTGAGTGTGCTTGCCAGTAAGACATATTGTACATAATGGAAAGAGAAATGTATAGCAAAGGCGATGGTATTGTAAAATGAACAGTAAAGAGTTGGTAGTTTTCAGGCATATGCTTTAATTCTGCTGAAGTTGTACTGTAGAGTTTAATTTAATATCGAGATAATCACCATTAAAAAAAGAAAAAGAAAAGAATCTGATGCCTGATCTGACAAAATGATAGCTGGGTTGAAAATAAAGCACAATAAGGGTTACTATTGAAGGAGTGAGTCATTTCAAGACCTGCGCTTATACAGTTGTAATGATTTTGAGAGTATAATTATTTGTGCTTTTCATTCATTGACTCATGCAATTGAAGTAGCAAAGTTCTTCAAAAATGGAAGAAGAAATCCCTGCCGTTATCAATCACGTGTAATGTGTGAAATGGCAAATAAGGTTAACAAAGAGCTAAGGTTGACATTTGAAATGTCTGTGCCTGAGAAGTTTCCCATTTATCCATTACAGTGCCAGGTAATGCATCTTAATCCGTCATGATGGATTGAAGTGAAGGGTGCATGCACAGTCACAATTATGAGTTGCCTCAACGATAATTGAAAAGCATCCTCAGGGTAAATACTTACCATCAATCTATTCAACATGTCATGTTAAAGAATGATGACACTCAGTGCTGACCTTTCAGACGTTCAAGATTCCCATCACATATGCTTTGGAAAAATACAGGCAACTTAAACTTCATAGAAGTTATTTATCTGACTGGCTTACATTTTGAAGGGAACTCAAAGTTCTCCTCCTCCTCCTTCTTCTACATATGTTTATTTGCAAATAATAAGATTACTTGATATTAATTCTTGTTTTCTGCTGACACGCATTTTAAGCAAAATTTAGGTAGTTGCCAACTTTTCCTTAACAACAACATTGCTCAGCTTCCAGAAAATAAATAGATCATTGGCAGCTATCAGTTTGCTCATGGTATAGATTCTTGTCAGGGACTAATATGAGATGTTTCTGTCATCATCAAACCCCAAGTAAACCTCTTATTTTGAAGCCAACTGTAAATTTACCTTAGTGAATTTACTGTGCATTTGGATTCAGGATTTTCCACAGTCTGTTCCAGGATCCATGTTTTGTGATGCCCATCCGATCTGTGACAAGATCAAATGATTTAATTAGGGGAGGATGTTATGAGAATGCCTTTGGATAAAAGTCTGTAGCCAATAATATGTGGAGTCTCTTCAGAATGCTAAGAGAAACAAAGCAGGAATTTAGGGCAGCCATAACCTCTATGCAGTACCTCTAGGGAGCAACAGAGGGAGCTGTTGATGTAGAGCAACAGGTCCCCCTCTCTCTCTCTCTCTCTCTCTCTGTGTGTGTGTGTGTGTGTTGGGGGGGTGTGCATGTGTATATGTATGCATGCATGTAGTGTATGGGGGTGCATGTATCAGAGCATGCATTAACATCTCTATTTTGTGTGTGCAGCCATGTGTATGTGCATGTTGCTATGTGGCTGTCTG
>OMKZ01053498.1:0-29141 GCA_900302535.1 Neoniphon sammara
AGCAAAAAAAAAAAACACAGCCGACCTTAAAGTAACGAGTACTTTTCAGCCTCCCTAGAAATTTACTCGAGTAAGAGTAAAAATATTTGTCTTGGAAATGTATTCAAGTAAGAGTAATAAGTATCAAAGAAATCTAATACTCAAGTAAAGTACAAATCCTCAGAGTCTGTACTTAAGTACAGTACTCAAGTAAATTTACTCCGTTACTGTCCACCTCTGGTTGATGACGGAGGACGTAGGCTACTTGTGCTTTGCTCTTTGATTATTGCCTGGTGCTGTATTAAGTCATGTGTCCATTTAGTTGGATGCGCACCGGCCTCTCTCTCTCTCTCTCTCTCTCTCACACACACACACACACACACACACACACACACACACTGTGGCTGGCTATCACCTCAGGGAACATATGTATATTTGACATTTGTAGACACAGCGACCCAATGATTAAAAAAAATACTCACGAGCAAAGATATTAACACATTTTACTCGAATTATACTCGTGCTCGTAAGAAAGGTATTATCCCTACCGGATACTCGTTTCATCCGAGTATTCGGCTCATCCCTACCGTGCATATAGGAAGCATAAGTCAATTTGACAGAAAAATCCTGCTGCTCTGTCAGAATTTGTTCTTAAATGTAAGTTAAACTATTATTATGTAACGTTAATGTATTTCTCATCCATCTCCACGAAGTCCTTAAAAAGAACAAGGCAACAAAAGCACCTTGTCCATCGCGCACTTGTGCGCACATATGTGACGCGCACGTAGACCGTTTTAAAGCAGAAGCCTCCGTAGCCTTTGTAGCCTTCGCAGCGCAGTGCTACCACGGGCCTGTCCTTCCTTGGCTGTAGCCTAGGCTTTGGGAAACAGCCTATGCCCTCTACCACCGATTCAACATGATAAATTGGCCTGGAAACCGAGGGCAAATGAGATCTGAAGGAACGGAACGTACTCCACAAGCAATCTTCAGCTGCAGATGGCCCAAGACAGCTGGATATGAGCCATGGGCCATCCTTTGGCTTGTTGTGTCAGGGGATTTACAGGAGGTGGCTGCCTTTCAGTCAGAGAAAAGTCCCCTGTGCCCAAATTGGCCTGCAGCTCTTGAGGTGGCAGGGGGCATTAAAGAAAAAAAATGGCTGAGAATACTTTGAAGATATTTTCACATGAAAAAACATCATGATATAAAATTGTACAAAAAGTGAACCCACCCACATGGGCATCAGTAGATGACATTTTGTAATAATTTACAGTTTAATATTCTGCTAAATGTTTTTTCCTCTCTAACGCTCTAAATTACAAACGTTGCTATTCCTTAAGACAGGCTGTAAACTTTAGACACTGTAGTTATTGGCTGGAACATTCAAATAAAACTTCTGCATTTCCCCTCATGACGGAAATTGCCCTGATATAACTATCAAATTAGGGTGTAGTGGTTTACTGTGGTACATGACAAAATGCGGTCAAACTTGTTTGGCTTTACATAAAATCTTCACATTTGATATTGGCTGTGCAGACCATTAAAGCTGACAGTCAAGATTTGTTGGCCTCTTCTGGGATCCTTTGCATGTGCCGCTGACTTTTCACTTAAGACTGGTCTTACCTGAACAGCATTCCCTCCCAGCGAACGATCTAGTTCTACAGTCAGGAAGGCAGAGGCTGTCAGCTCATCAATCGTGCTGCTGGTTCCTTGCCTAAATACACCATAAACAATGAAATGAAACAATCATTGACATTAGGATTCATAAGATAAGAAACATTAATTACTCCTTTGGGGAAACTGGGATATTGCAACAGCAAAAGCAGGATGCAGCACAAAAAGATAGTCTCTAAAAAGAAAATATCAAATAGGGCGTTTTAAACATTACACAGCCAACAACTTCAGCACTTGAATGCTGTGAAAGTATGCCACAGATGTGACAGATAGCATCAGGATTCAGTGCTCATGAAGCAGAGTGCATGGCAGAGAGCATTAGAGCAGAACATGGGGGAAGTGACAGCGCTATAAAAGCTATGCAAAGTGAGTAGAGTGACTTAATTGAGGCATACCAAGTGTATATGATCTGTCCCCTCTGGTAAGTGTATAGTATGATGTAGCAGTCTCCACCATAGAATTGACCATAGGTCTTTGGGTCAACAGGGACTCTACCACTGCTCTCCACTCTCCAGATCTGAAAGGTGAAAACAAGATGAAACAGACCTGCAGTAGTCAAAGACCACTACTGACAGAAGTTTCATAATATAAAGTTTTAGTAAGTAGCATCAAACTGATGTAAGTTACATAAGGATAGGGCCCTTTAAAGGAAAATCAACATAAATAATGATTCTCTGAAAGTGAATAACCTTTTCTTTTTATTAGTGGTTTAGCTTTGATGGATCGATCCCCAAGTGGAGGTCATAATTTACCCCCATTTTATTTTCCACAACTTCACTGGATGTAACAACACTGTTACCATGGTTTCACATGTAATATTGAGCTTAGTCACCTCTACGTCCCCAGAGCCATCATCCACCATGTTGTACTGGGCTGCCATGTGGTGGGACTCATGGAGTCTGGAGGCATCAAACTCTATCTGCTGAATCTTGGCAATCCGCTCAGTGATAAAAACCTTGCCAAAGCCTTCGCTCTGGTCCTTCTCTTTCCAGCCCAGGAAGAACTGTTTAAAGATGGGAGTCTCTCCACCTTCTGGGAGGACTTGGATCTGGAGGGACATCGAGGTTACAGCTGTTAGTACTTCAGATTTCAATTAGGTAGGGCAATGAACCAAAATTGACATCACCCAGTGCAAAGAAACATGATGAACAGCAATAAAGTTTCATGCAGATCCGAGTGAGCATTTAATAAATGGCAACATGCAGGAAACTCAAATAACTGACCTTTTCATTACAGTATATGATAATAAAGTTAATATTGAGACAGCCATGGAACTGATTTTGAAGTGATGTCAGAAAGACATTTAAGGCCTGATTTTACAAAATAATGCAGGTAGCAGCTGTGGTCAACTATAGACATCATCACACTTTTTATTGTTGGCGCTATATTTGCATGACATAGCTACAAAAATGTGTTTAAACCAGCACATACTACCGATAACTGGCACAGACTCTTTTTTTTTTTTTTTTTTACATAATCATGTGCATAATATGGTGCAAAGTGAAAATGAATGATAATATTGATCAACCTGTGTGTTTTCTGGGTAGCCCATCTGTTTGATAAAACCCTCAGCTGTTTTCATGGCTTCTTTCCTTTCACTGGGGTTGGCCTTATGCCCTTTTGGAGATAAATGAAATGAGATTAGTCATCTCTGAAAATCTCTACGGGCCGCTGCACAAATGAATGAAAATAAAAATACCATAAATTATGTCATTATGCTTAGGTTATATTAGGCTCAGTAGATCATGTACCTTTCCATACAAATATCATCTTGTTGTTGCCATGATCAAGAATGAAGCACTCATCTGAAAGCAGGTGACTCTGTAGGAAAGGGTTTTCCTCAGATACAAGGGACACTTTCATGGATCCAGATGCATCAGATACCTGGTGACAAACAAGTACAAGAGTAAACTGTCAGTTGTTAAAGAAATATCTCAAGTACAAGTTTGTTAAAGATTGTCCATTTGGTTGATTTATCAATCTTAAGTAACGAGAACATAGACACCAAAATCCCTCACGGGTCCCTGGTAGACCGCTGGCTTTGGTGCTCCATGCTAACGCTTTAGGATGCACTACACTGAATGACAGCAGTGTATGCTAAATATATCGGGAGACTGCTCACTTCTGTTCTTAAGGATTAGGGAAAAATAACGGTTAGTAATGACCGGCTAAGATTACATGAACTGTTTTTAGCCAATCACAGGAAATCTTTGATGCCAATGGAATTCTAGAGTTTTTCAACTGTTATCCTGATATCTACTGATATATTTTGTCATCCCCATTCCACAACCTTTGTCAAAGCAAACAGTGCCGTCAACTAATCCCAACTGCTGCAAAACCTAACCGAACAATTATTTATTTATTGTTTTATTTTTTATTTTTTATTTATTTTTGCTATATATGCACTATAGCTCACTCAGAAATGAATTATGCAATAACAAACATGTTGAGGATGAGCGTAAAGGTAGACAATTTCTCATTTAATGATCTATCTCCACAAAAATACAGCTTGTTAAGGGTGCTAAGGCAACTCCTCCACTGATTTCCATTGTTGTTTTACTAAACTTGTGAGGACCAACTACTGAGAAACTACCTGTTCTGTGCAGACATTTCTGGTTGTGACAACATTTTGTGTGTGTGTGTGTGTGTGTGTGTGTGCAGATGCTCTACCATGTACAGTTTTGCCATTTTCCTGTTGGACACATCTGCCTCTGTATCATCACTGTCATCTCCCTCGGATAGCTCTGGCTTGCTGCCAAGGACCTGTTAGTGTGAAAAGTGATATTATACGCTCTACATACAACCATTAGGTATAAGCTAACCTTGTTAAACCAAGCTAAGTTCACAGAAAAAACTATTCGTGCAGCATTGGGTTTTAAACCCCCCAACTGAAAGCAACCAGACATGAGCAGAAAATTAAATCAAATCCACAGTGAATGCTATTATTGAGGTCATGGTCATGATGGAAAATATTCACTGAATTGGCCCATAAATAAGCAGATATGTTTTATAGCACTGGTTACCAACCTTGGTTAAATCGGATGGTTCACCTCCATCTTCCACGACCACCAGTTTGGCTCGACCGTTTCTCTCATTGTCACGGATGCCAGCGGCCACCTGTGCCGCCTTTAGTCGCTCAAACTTGTTACACTTAGATCCACACCACTGGTAGATCACCTGAAGACACACACACATTCAGACTAAGAAACAATGTAAACACTACCTTGTAAGCGGATGATTGAGTCTCTTCAACCCTCCCTCTGCAAACATACAGCAGGAAGTTATGCAGAAAGCCGGTGCATGAAAGAGAGGGATTGCTGTTTTCAAATGACTGTAAGAGTTTCTGTGACATGTTCCAACCGGATGAGGACCTTATGTAAAGCACCCATCAGTGTAAACTAGTGAGGTTGCGACGAAGAACGATACCAGGAGCAGTTCAGGTAAGTGAGCGCTGATGCTGCTGGAGGCCAGGAATTGTGCCGGAGGGAATGATTTGAAATATTACAATGATAAAATCCTGGCACTCATACAGGGTTGAAAGATACAAGGTATTTAATTGGATCCCCATGCCAACCCTTAGCACAAAGCCACCAAATATTTAGAAATCATTATGTGTCATTATGGAATGGCAGATTCATCAACACTGAGGCAAAGGACAGCATTAAAGTCTCCTAATAGCAATGGCAATCCTGAAACTGGCAAGATATCAATTAACTTCAGTAAAGAAAGAGAAGGGTTCATTATTTGGGGCATATACATTGATTAGAGCAATGGGCGTGTTAAACAAGGTGGCTTTTAATAATAAAAGCAGTCTATATAACTATCTGCTGTTCAGTTTGTATTCAAGAAGGCTTTTGCTGCTAAAGCACAAGAGTCCAACCCCCTTCAGTTTTAATTTCAATGCTTCTTGTTTTGTCAGATGAGTTTCTTGAAGCATATATTGCATGTATTTAGTGGGATGAATCTTTATGCTGATAGCCTGATGAAGGCATAGACTGACAGAAAAGACTTTCAATCTCAAAACACAGCCAATGGAATTCATGACCAATATATATATAAAAAGGACAGCAGGAAATTATCTTGTTATATTGTATTAACCCTGTTCTCCATTAACCTATGACTGTGCATGCACGTGACCCACTGGAAGTGCAGTAATATAATTCAGCATAAGAAAATGAAACCAACACTACCGCTGGTCCCATTCACATCTTTTGGCAAAACTACATAATTCCTGATATCTGTCTAATTTTGTTTGCCTTATTTTTTAGTTCTGCTTCAACTAAACATGACTGAATGTGTAATCTAAATAACAGTATCTAACTTAATATCTGCATCAATATCAAACTTTTTTTTTTTAATCAACCTACATTATATTGCAAAAAAAGATATTTCATCTAAGATATTTAATACTTTTTTAAATACAATTTGAGACATTTTCAGACATTTTAAGGGCCTGCTAAATTGGTCTAATTCAAAAGAGGGTCTGACAGTGAGTCCTTACAGCTCCCAGGTCAACGATGAAGCAGTCTCCTCTGTTGAAGCTGGACCAGTTGAGGGGGACCTGGGTGGCCCTGACCACCCGCCGGCCCTTGATGTGGAAGAGCCGCTGAGCTGAAAGGTCATTGGTGACCACATGATGGAAACCCGAAGCCACACCTCCTGTCTGAGAGGCAGAAAACACACTGCACTGTTCACCATCTTCCATTCCTTTATTTACTTGTACTCTAAATTCCCTTTCCATCCCATGAGTCACTGTTCCCCATGGCCAAACAGAATGTTGCATCAGGGTTCATGGAAAAATCGTGGTGAAATAAAGTCATTATTCAAAGCTAAATTTGAACCACATGAGTTCTTGAAGGCCACTACCAGTGTTGACATATTTTTTAAATTGAAGCCCCTGATAGCCTATATTTTGTGCTAATATTCAAGCAGGTTAATATTTATTGGAATATGTTCTGAGGGCAGCATTACATCTAACCCTAACTATGCAATGCTGCACTCAGAAGACATTCTAATGAATATAATACCAATCTAAGAAGTCTAATGAATTACACTTCTTAAAGGCTTACTGACACTGTTACCAATATTTTTTTTGATTGAAGCTGTCTATAGCTGATATTTTGTACCAACATTTCACATCTTTAAATTTGACAATTCGCAAATTGCAAAAATGACAGGCATGCAGTATTTCCCCCAGAATCTGATACTTCTCAGGGTGGAAAAGGCTCAGAAACAGCAACTAGACCATCATGGGACTCCAAAACTGTCCACTGAAACCCAGGGTGATAGAATAAGAATACAAAACTAGTGCATACTTGTGTGAAATTCAGTTAAAATGTTAAATTATAATCCAGGTTAGAGTTGATCAGCTCTACAATAAATATTTAATCAACCAAACTGAATAGCATCTATCGCATATCGTATATCTATCATAACACTAAATTCAGTGCAAAGTTGTTACTGTACATAATGCCTAGCATACTGATTAGAGGCCAGTGGATGTCCTGGTCATATAGAATCAAGGTTCAAGAACTTTATTGTCATTGTGCAAACAACGAAATTAAACAACGAATTATATTTGAGACAAGACAGGACAAAAATATGAAGTATAAAAAGCGATAAGAAAACTACAGCTAGGCTAATGATTCCTGTAGACTTCAAGTATTTATGCTAAGCTAACATGAAATGCTAACCATAGGAACCGAACCAGTGGACGTCCACAGGTGAAAACGGTATCAAACATCTTGTCTCAGTCTAGGTAAGATAGAAAAAGGGTATTTTGCCCAAAATGTTGGAGTATTCCTTTAAAGTATCAGTGATAGAAAAGGACAGATAGAAGTAATAAATGTGATAGGACTCCATCATACTTTGTAAGTGATCCCTCCCTTGAAGTAGCTGGTGAAGGCTGTTGACTCAAATCCTTGTAGTTCTCGGTACTGGACTGGCTTTCCACCCAGGTAGTCATCCAACTGTACAGTAAAGATGGCTGCAGCCGTGCTCTCATCCTGGCTGCACTCCTTACCTGGATAATGCAAATAAAGGCTCAAAAGAAGGAAGGACAGTGTGAGGTATACGATAAAGTGCCTCACTCCACTTCTGTTTTATGTTTGCATAAGAACCACATTGTGGCTATCCTGTGACAGTCTTTGTTAGGTCATTTCAGCATTATCTAGGAAACAGAGGTGGGAAGTCAATCCACTTTTTAAGTATTAGCACTTGAGTATTTCCATTTTGTGGAACTTTCTACATTTCCTGCACTACATTTCAGAGAGAAATCGTGTACTTTTTACTACACTACCATTTATCTGATGGCTATAGTTACTTTGTTTTTCCATGCAAAGCATCAAATGTTATGCATTGTTAGGATGGCAACTAGCCAACAGTATATGGATCACTACAACATTAAAATGCTTCTTACAGGGTAATGCATCAATAATTAAACACTCTGAAAAGAATCATTCTTCACAGTGACCACTCTTACTGTTCAGACTTCTAATATTTATATTCTTTTGCATGAGTCATATTTTGAATCATGACTTTTACTCGAATATTGTTCCATTATGGTACTGCTACTTTTACTTAAAGGAATACTCCAATGTTTTGGGCAAAATGCCCTTTTTCCGACTTACCCAGACTGAGACAAGATGTTTGATAAAAAAAATTGTGAAAAAATAAAACTTACAGCAACTCTGTAGCTGTCTTACTTACACAGTGTATCATGTGTTTTACACGGCAATGAAATGCACGTCTTGGAATTAACAAAAAATGAGAGTCGTTTAAGGAGAAATTAAGATAGTAGGAACTATGTTATGGTCCCTACCATCTATAGTTTCTACCATCTGACTTCTCCTAAAACTGTCGTTTTTTAAAAAACAATTCCAAGAGATGTATTTCAAACACATATTGTGTAAATAAGACAGCTCTGGAGTTGCTGTAAGGTTTCTTTTTTCACTTTGACGGAGCTAGGCTAATGAATCCTATATATTTCAAGTCTTTATGCTAAGCTAACATGAAATACCCATAGGAATCGAACCAGTGAATGTGCATGGGTGAAAATGGTATTGAACTAATTGTCTCAGTCTGGCTAAGTCTGAAAAAGGGTATTTTGCCCAAAACGTTGGAGTATTCCTTTAAGCATTTAAGTACTTCTTCCACCACTGCCAGCAAGCATCTGAGGGGCGCTGGTGTGCAGTAAGTGACCAAATTCAATGTCAACCCAAATGAGCACATTTTCATAAAATTATATTATGACACAGTACAAATTCATACACCAACTTTGAGATTTGTTTTGAACAGATTTCACAATATAGCTCAATTTCCCCACGGGGATCAATAAAGTATTCTGATTCTGATGCAGGTAGCAGCCAAGAATGACAACGATACTGAACGTAGCCACTTGATGCACAGCACCACCTCTCCAAAACTTGCTGAGTATTCACACTCTACCTAGTCATAAATCATCACAACATCTACTCAGCATCAAATAATTGCTGAGCTCTCTGTCGCTCTTTCTGACCAGCGGTGTGACTGTAAGTGTCTGTGGGTGACAGATGTGGCTCAAAATTTTGTCACAACACTTTAGCACTTAGAGGAAGTGAAAGAGAACAGTTATATTATTGTCCAACATAATAGGAGCATAAACACATAAAAATGACCTTTTACATGTCTGATGATCAATGATTCATGCTGATGGGTTTTCGGGAAGAGAGTAAGGGGAAGTAAACATCTTAGTGGTATTGACATTTTGCCCAGAGAGGAAATGGAGTGACAAAGAGAGAGAGAGAGATAGGAGGATGGGGGGAGAAAAAGAGAGATAGACATAGAGAGAGATAGATAAGGCAAGAAGGAAGTACGGTCGCTGATCAGAGCCTTCATATGGTTTTACTTCACCTACAACACAACCTGCTGTATATTTTAGCATTGCACGAAGGCAATGCAATTGATCGTTCTTTCCCCTGATATGCATGACTTTAACTTTGATCGTCAGTAGGAGCTGTCGATTACAAGTGATAACTCATGTTTTTTGTTGCTTCAGGCACTGGGTTTTCAACTACTCTTGGACAACTTCTCATACCATAAACACTGTGAGATTTTTCTCCTATCGTGCAACACTACAGTAACACAGTTCCTCGGTACCTGCTCCGAAAATAAAGGTTAAAGGAATACATACACAAGCCAGTTACTACATAAATGTGTTTGTGCTGCAAAAAAGTGCTTGCAGTTGTAATGACATAGACATTATCAGTGATAATTTCCCTCCCCGATATTTCCCCAGTGTCCCACTTTATTGCTTTCCCCAGATCCCCTTATCTGACATGTTGTATAATTGCATCTCTTCCAGTGAATAAGATGCACCATCATCCAATATCACTTTTCTCTCACACTGTGCCCCAACACACAAATACTGACATGCTGTGTACATAGCAAATCAGTCTAAAAGTTAGCTTATGTTACACTGATAATCTTTTTTAAATGAGCAATACAATATGTACAAAATTGTGTGGAATCCAGGAAGAAAACAGGATTCACCATCTCACCCAGCTAGAGGAGCAGTTCATAGAAAGCATTCTTGCAATGAGTCACATAAGCATCTCTAGTGTCAAAGTGAACAACTATCAGAGGCAGGGTTGTGTATGAATCCGTCAGCTAAAAGTCTCACTTCATTTACTCTCACCTCCGGCGCTGACGGCAGCTTTTCAACCGGTTCTGTCCAACTTGTGAAACTTGTTTCTACATTTTTGCTGATCTACAAATCTCACATAGTTTAAAAAAAAAAAATCTCTGGTGTTATGTGCAACAGTGACTCTGTGTCTGGTTTACCACAAAGAGCAGAAACCGTTTGTCAGTCACTTCACATTGTGTTGCCGAAATGTTCGTCGGTACTTGCCAGTCTTGTTATGACGCACTGCCAGCCAGGGAGCAGTGACTGTGTGAGGAGCAGAACTGGAAGAACTGACCTCAAAGTAAATTAAACATCGTTGGTGCAGAGGTGGACTGCACATCATTTCACATTTGTGTGTTGAACTCTGCTGATATGAAATCCAAACCCCGGTCATGATCTTTAATGTTTACAAGCTACAAAAAGTGCTTTCTGCCTTTTGCCTTTTTTACAGTTACTTCTAAATCATATCACCAGTGTCCTACTTTATGGCTTTCCCCAGAATGTTTCATGTTTCATCCTTTCTCCGTTGTCTTTATCTCTTTCTATAAGGACCTATTCAGTACAAATTTCCTCTCATATCCAGCCCTGAATGTAGTTTGTGTCACATTATTACATTATGTGACATTAATCACTCCTTTCTGAGCAAATAAACTGTACAATCTGTGGAATCCAAGGACGCCAAGGGCTTGCTCAACTCACCCAGCCAGTAGTGCAGGTCATAGAAAACATTATCCTTCTGCTTGGCCGTGTGGAGAATGACATAAGCATCTCCGGTGTAAAAGTTCCCATGTAAACTATCAGGCACAGGGACCAATTCCATGTTCTCTATCCTCCAAATCTGCAGGCCAGACACCTTGCCTGCCTTGCTGAACTCTTTGTGGTGGAGCACCATGTCTGCTGCTGGTCCAAAGGGAGGCAGATGGATGTGGATCCCGGGCGCGGTGAGAAGAGGCTGGGTTGGGTCAGAGGGACACACTGCTGCTCTGTTCCTGAGGAGGACTGACTGTAGCAGCAGTGTTTCAGCAAGGCTTCTGCTTTCTGTGGGCTTCAGACAGGGTGGGTGTGTCTACAGGCTGCCAAAGTACACACACACACACACACACACACACACGCACGCCTGCATGCATGAAGACAAGCTTTTCAACAGACACAAACACACATCTAGAGAAATACATGCGCACACAAACAAATGCACTTTTATTTTGTGTTTTTAAAAACTAATTTATGTTACTTTTCATCTTCAGGATTCCAAAAACTGTAAAAGGTTGAAGGCATTGGATCAACATTATGAATTCAAAGCAACATCGGTCAGCAACATCGGTCAGCCTTTTGGCATGATTACAGTGAGCTACACACATTCTGCTCTTAAAACATGCAGAATTAATGAGAGCCACTGGTTTATTTGTTTATTTATTAGGATCCCCATTAGCTGTGCCCTAAAGCACAGCTAGTCTTCCTGGGATCCACATTTAAAAACATACATTAAACATGACATACCTTACACATTCCGGTCAACATAATAACAAACATAAGACATTAGAGAATGACATTAATATCTATAAGAGAATGTACATTAATGGCTCTCTCAACAGAGTTACCAGTTAAAACCAAGTACAAAACTACAAATCCACATATGCATGACATCTTAGGATATGCATGACATCACATCCCATGTCCTGGATATGTTAGGATGTCATGTCCTGGTTCAACTGGAGTACATTTTCATTTGCGCATATGCTTTTGGCAGCTGTCATGCCTGCTAGCCTGACCTCCATTCTGTATTATGTTGAGATTTAATGACACATCATCCTTCAACATTAAAATATTGTAAGAGCATGCAACACATTTGATAAATATGAAACTACTTCTAACCAGCAAAACTTTAAGTCTGTGCTAGTTTTATGAAACTTTGATTCATGAAGGAAACTGTGCTCTTCAACCATTAATTCACTATTGTTGACTGATATGCTTTTGTGAAGGCCGATACCAATAAAAGTCAATGAGACTAAAGTAGATATTATAAATTTATATTATTACTGCTTTTAAAACTTGTGACTGCCATAGCTTACTGCTATGTTGGGTGGGTCAGTTTTGTCTCTCATGTGATGTCTCTTTCTATTAGAGGGAACTGATTGCTCGCTCTGCCCAGATGTGGAGCAACTGGGCCCGATGCTCCATGAACTATAAAGCTGCAGCCTTCAGTGTGGTTCTGCCCTGCTCCCTGCCAGCACCTTAACCTTTTTGTTTGCTTAATCTTGTGTTTATTTAATTCATACAACACCTCACACCACACCATCCACACACATCCACATTTCCATCACTGATGCCATTGACTGTTACACAATATACTCATTTATTATTCAATTTAATACATTTTGCCACAATAAATTATTTTGTATGCATTGTTATTCCGTGTCCTTCCCGTGTTTGTCATGGCCTACGGGCCGGGCTATGACAAACTGTATTAGAACTTTGTTCTACAAATAACATACGATCCCCACAGCAGCTAAATTATGAGTGAGATGGTCAATACACATAAGATGTATAAGAAATGATGTTTGATGCAATCTGATATCTTCAAACTTCACTAAAATTATACTACTAAATGACAAAAACTAACCTATTAAGAGGACCTGCTACTCATAGAAGGGACTGTCGCCAATTACTGTTGCAGTTACATTGTTGTTGTTTATTATAACATCCAAAACAGATAAAATGCAGATTAATTAACAAACACCATTTTGCAAAATTTTACAAATTGTCACATTTTTCATCATAACTGCTATCATGACATCAGTGTCATCTTTCTGCACAAAGAGTGGCATTTGGTTGGTTGTCAGGAACATACAGTGATGCTGAACTGCATGACCTATCCTGTTAATCCTTCCTATTATTTTATGTCCATTAAAGATCATTTCTCACTCAAAGAGTCATAGTCTGCCAGTAAGTCTTTGGAACCTGTGCAGTTATGAGCAAGAAAGGAAAACTGCAGCCAGAAAACAGTAAGCTGAATTCATTGGAATTTCTGGCATTTGTACAATGTCTTATCACCTGGAACCTGAGCATTATTTATATATTTATTTATCAATTTTGTTCATGCTTGCATGCATTTCACAGGTGATCCATCAGAAAAATACATGTTGTGTCAAATACCAGCAGCCTGGGCTACCCTGCCTGTCTATGCTGATCTTCAGCCTCCTCTGTCAACACCAAGTATTGCCATCTACACTAAGAACAGAGCAAATGGAGACCTCGGTTATACAGGCTACATCCTCCCACCTACCTCTGAATCACTCCTGTTAGCATTGAAGCCGGCTGAAAGGTCACCAAAATGTGCCCCAGTAAACAAAAAAAGAAAAGAAGAAAGCTACGGGCGGAAGTACAAGAAACTCCTGGAGACAATCAGAGCTGAGGAGGAGGCAGCAGCAAACTCTGCACATCAGAGTGACGGCCTTGCAGGACCTGCAGGGGGCAGCAAACACCAGCAAGGTGTGGACAAAACAGGGCCAAATGCAAGGGCTGCACACGACAACCTGGAGAGCTCACCTACCACACCAGTTACAGGTGTAACAGAAAATTACTGATGCTGCACTCTATGACCTATTTTTGTCTGCTGATGCAGTACACCGACCGAGGTACACAACACACAGCGGCCTGACGGCTCCAGAAAATCTGCAAGACAACAACATCACACCTTGGGAGGCTCACCTGAGAAACAGCTACATGAATGGCATGCGTCCAGACATAGCAGCCGTGGTGAAGCGTACATGCATCACCTAGGACTCTTGCAAACTAAGCATCACTGAAGTACACACTGTACATGCTGAGAAGATCCTCAAGGAGAACCAGAAGAAGAAGGTAGAGAAGAGAGAAAAAGAACGTCACGTGGCCACAGTGACAATGTTCCAAGGACATGCCAGAGGATGAGGACATGGCCGTGGCAAGGGTGGACATAGAGGTGGCCGCGGGGGCCGACACACATTTGATCCAGATGTCTGTTTTCACTGTGGTGAAAGAGGACATTGGTCCAAAGACTGTCCAAGGAAGAATCTAACCAACCAGAAAGCTGTTTGACTTCAGGCGGGAGCACAGAAGGGGGGGGACCAGCGGTTTTGACATCACTGATGCACGATGAGAGACAGCCAACACATCAGAATGGTGATTGCACCACACCCACACACACACAGCTGCACACACTGATAGATCAGGCGATAACTCATCTAGAGGAGAAACAGAATTCAGAAAACACACCACATATGGGCACATCTATTAAGCATCATGCGGATGCTTATATTAACATGCCTACACATACAGTCTTTGTTCATGGTAAAATGATAACATTTCCTGTTGACTCCGGAACTACACATTCTGTTATTAAATCTGATGAGTTTTCAACATCTCCTAAGATGAGTGGCAGATACATGAAGTCGATCAGGGCGTCAGGTGAAACTGTTTTGGAAATGTACACAACTCTGTTGTCATGCAACGATGAGGAAACAGGCAAATTTAGGCACTCGTTTTTGCTGTCATATTGCTGTCCAATCAGTCTAATGGGGTATTCTGGCTTTGTCTACCATGCCAGAGGGAGTACTTCTTACTGGAGTAAAAGATCAGTTTCCCTGACAATCACACATTTGTGACATACAGCCCTGAACAGCTGTTGTATGTGTATGAATGGAAGTTCTGCACATCAGCTGCGACTTCTGTAAATGCTGTTCTTGTGAAAAAACCAGAGGGCCTTACACTCAACACAGACGCTTCCTATATGAAACCGGAGGACATACACTGCACTGCGCACATATCAGAAGGGAAAGATGAAGAATTTGAGAAGCAGTGGTTCAGAGAAAGTTGTATGAGAGAATGACTAACGTTAGATTACATGTATTGGAATGAACACAAATGAGTTGTCTCGGGGAAATTACCAAAATTGACAAGGTCACATAAAGAGGTCTCATCATTCTTAACTTTCAGTGATTTGCATTCTGACTCATTGTTTGATGTTCCCAATTCTTACCCACATGTGTCACTTGCTAAACACAAAAATGAGAAATAGCAAGATCTGGGGCCGTGGGTCAAGAAACGTAATTATGCTACAGCCTGAGAAGATACAGTTGATCTACGTTCAATACCATCCAGACCTCAAGGTGTATGGCAAGTCATTCATTTGTGTTGTTCAGACTGAATGAACAGTTCAACTTGTGACAGGCAGCATACATCTGTATATGAGAGTGATGTTAAAGACATCACCGATATCCCTCAACTACAACAGGTTCCAGAAACACTCTGGGCCCGAGAAAACATGATGTGGGTTTGATTAAAAATATGAAAAAAGTCGTGATCACGCCAAAATCAGATTACTGGCCCTGTCAAAAACCATACCCACTCAAACAAGAAGCCATCAGTGGTATCACACCAGTCTTTGATGATTTGGAAAAGGCAGGTGTGATTGTTCCTGTGATCATGTGATCACCGTACAAGGCAAATCCCTCTCACCCAAACAAATTGAGGCAATCCAGAACATTCCAAAACTGGTAACTAAGAAACAAGTAATGTCCTTTTTAGGCATGTGTTCATATTGTCACTCATTCATTCCTAACTTTGCTATGATGGAGGCACCATTGTCAGCCATTGAGCCATTGCACATGGACAAGGCCTCACTACACACAATACAGTGATTCCAATCCTTCATCCAACTGAAATTGGCTCTTCAAACTACACTGACTTTAGGACTGCCTAACCGTTTACACAAACTGTGGATGAAGAGAAAGCATGCATGACATCTGTTTTGTTGCAGGAGCATGGAGGAAAACTACGTCCGGTTGCGTATTTATCAGCCTGACCCAGTGGGAGCAGGCTGATATGATGCCGCTGAAAAGGCTGTCATAGCATCCAGGGACATTGTGGGCTACAGCCAGCTGACACTCCTGGCTCCACATTCTGTTGCACTGATTTTACTTGAGCAAAAAACATCTCATCTTTCCACAGCACGGTGGCTACGTTACAACAGAACTCTGTTTGAAATGCCAAACATCACTGTGAAAAGATGTACTGTTCTGAATCCTGCTACTTGTCTCCCCATTCTGGAGGATGGAGAAGAGCATAGCTGTGTTGCAGCAATAACTGAAGTTTGTACCTCGAGACCTGAACTACAGGACACTTCACTTCAAAAGGCAGACCTTGAACAGTTTGTGGACGGATCAGCATTGCGCAACCCAGACACAGGGAAAAACCAAGTTGGTTTTGCTATGCTTACAGCGTGATACCCAAATTGCACGATCACTTCCTTCTAATCTTTCTGCACAAGCAACAGAATTGACAGCTCTCATTGAGGCATGTAAATCTTCAGAATGGAAATCTGTTAACATCTTTACGGACAGCAGGTATGCATTTGGTGTAGTGCACGATTTAGGCACTGAGTGGAAACAGAAAATTTCTAACATCATCTGGTAAACCCATTGCACATCATACACTTGTGTCTGAGTTGCTGGATGTTATCCTGTTACCCAAGCAGACTGCAGTCTGTAAATGTGACGCTCACACTACTCAACTCAATTTAACCCTACCCCTACCCCAAAGTGCTTCACATAGCAAGTTTAAAACAGACACAAGAAAAAAAAAAGACAACAATAAATACAATTTTGCAAGACTAAAACTTAATAAAACTTAATAAAACAATAAATGTTAAAAAAATAAATAGATAAAAGTCAATGAAATAAAAGAAAATAAACACAAGGGAAAAAATGATTTAAAAAACAATGATTAAAACTTATAAACTAAGACTGTAACATTAGTCAAAATTAAAAGCCAGGTTAAAAAGGTAAGTCTTTCATTTGCTTTTAAAAATACAGAGGGAGCTTGCCATTCTAATATCCGGGGGCAGTGTGTTCCACAGTTTAGGAGCATAAAAACAGACTCACCAGTACTTTTACGGGACACATAGGGAACATTTAAACGAAAAGCAGTGGAGGACCTTAATGATCTGGTTGGGACATAAAATGAAACAAAATCTCTGATGTAGAGAGGTGCAAGGTTATAGCTTAATAAACAATTAAAAGAACTTTAAAATCAATTCTAAAAGATACAGGCTGCCAGTGCAGTGTCTTAAGCAGTGGGGTGACGTGATCCATTTTTCTTTGTTTTAGTGAAAATTCTGGCCGCAGTGTTCTGAACTAGCTGTAATTTTCTCATAGACTTATTAGGTAATCCAGTGAAAAGGGCATTGCAATAGTCAGCTAGTAATAAAAGCATGAATGAGAATTTCAGCATCTTTCAGTGTTAAAAAAAGGTCTAACTTTGACGATATTCCCGAGATGAAAAAAGGATGCTTTAATGACCTTGTTAAAATGAGAATTAAAATTTAAATCAGAGCCTAAAATCACTCAGTGAGACAAGCAATAAGAGCATCCAGTGCACTGGGCTCATTTGGTGAAACAGAAATGTACAACTGTGTATCATCAGCATAAAAATGGTAATTGCTGTGGTGATGGTTAATAATATTTCCATGTGGGAGCATATATAATGAAAACAAAATAGGACCAAGAATGCTACCTTGAGAAATACCATATTCAATACCGTGATACAAGAGCAGCCATTTAGAAAAACAACTGCCAGTTAAATAGGACTGAAACCAGACTTAAACATGGTCAGAGAGTCTTCTGATTAAAATTTCATGGTCGGTAGTATGGAATGTTGCACTGAGGTCTAAGAGAAGAAGGACAGCCACATTATTTGAATCATTCTCAGGTCATTAACAACTTTCAGGAGGGCTGTTTCTGTGCTGCGGTTTGCTGATAACCAGATTGGAGCTTTTCTAAAATGTTGTTAAATGAACGAGTAGTTGATTAAAAACAAATTTCTCTAAAAGTTTACCAAGGAAAGGTAGATTAGAAATGGGTCTGTAATTGTCGCATTAACCGAATATTTTCCGTCGTTGACCGTTTTTTTAAAATGGTGACGGAAAAATCTGAAGGCCATCTGTCATTTTGACAGATTGCAATTCACACCCCTGACCACTTGGTGGCAAGTGAGCATATTAACTATTGTCCCTCTTGATGCATGACCTCGTTGGCTTCACTTGGAAAAATGTCACGGCAGCTGAGTGTCCGAAGTTTCTTCACAAAGCCCAATAACGATGACGAGGAGGTCAGGAGGGAGTACAGAGTTCAGTGGGAGCAGGAGTTCTCCTGGCTGAGGAGGGAGGATGGAAAAATGTTCTGCGACATATGTAGAAAAGCCAATATGAGTAACGGATTTGTCCGAGGATGCACGAACATGCAGAAATCAGCATTAACTGACAACCAAAGTAGCCACAGCCACATCGAGGCTTCAAGGGTGCTCAACCAGAGTGTGGCTATGATTAAGCATGTGGAGAAACAACGAGGCATAAAAAACACAACTTAAGGTTGTGCTGCATATGGCTAAAACAAACACCCCGAACCACCTGTATCCTGACCTGGTAAACCTCTTACAGTCTGTCGGCTGTCAAATTTCTTACCAGGAAAACCAGCATGTTTTTCTGGTTTAAGGGAGACTCTCATCGGAGTGACAATATTGGCAGCCGCACTGGCTTTTTGACGGTCTTGAATGGCACCATTCCTCCACCAAATAATGAGTCACACTGTCAGTCAGCGCTTGCCACTTGTTACTGTCCCTGTGATATTTTTCATGTCTCACAATAGCCTCAGCGACTCCCATTTGGCGCATCTGGCCTGAGGGCCCTGCTCCTGTGAAGTCCGCAAGTCCAGCGGATGCTGCTGGATGGTCGATTCAGACATGAGACCTCAGATTTGAAGTGTTTCCCCGTGAGACTGATACTTTCTTCAGACATATGCGGCATACTGGCTCATCCAAATTGGCCAGTTGCCAGTTTAAAGCCAAAATATGCCCAAATCGCTGCTGTAACATTAGGCTTAGGGACTAGCTCACTCGCCATGATGAGTTATAAAACTTCATCTGTCAATCTAACGGGCATTACCATATAAGGGAGGTGCGTTCGCTATAAACCAAATCAATAGGCTACTTATGTTGTAACCAGTTGTAATTAAAATGTGACTCGAAGTGTTTACTTTATGCCTCTGTCTATATTCAATTTATGTTATGTGTAGATGTCACAATTAGTCAACTCAAGCCTAGAAATAATTACTAATGTCACACACACACACACAAATGATGCCCTCCCACCCCACCCCCGTGTTTAATGGACTGTGCTGGAGTGACAGGCAGTGCTGATGAAAAGTTCCAGAATCCTTTAAAGAGGTTTGAAAATTTCATAATTACTGTGTTGTAGTCCATATTACATGCCATATGTGGCGGTGATATGGTTATTGTCACAGCCCTATGCTCAAGCAATAACAGTCGGTGTCACTCAAGCGGAGAACTGCGACACAAGTTTGGCTTTCACTCAGAGTTACTGGGATAAAAACAGTCCGAGGTTCACTTGATTGGGTAAAACAAGTTAAAACATAAAAGCATAAAACTTTACTCAGGGTAAGTCGGTAATAAAACAGTAAAATTATTTTTAAAAAATGGTTAAAAAAGGTTAAAATAGGTAGTGAGGACAGAGCAGCAAACAAACAGACCGCCGGCTTGGCAGCCGGAACCGGAAACACTTCTGATCCTATTTCACAGGGGAACGCCAGAGCAAATGCAACTGCAAAAGCAACAGCAAGACAGGAAGCGAACTTTGATGCTATTTATGTTCATGTTGACTCACCCTCTCTTACATCCACAGCTGATTTACAGGACCTGCAGCAGCATGCCACAGCGGCTGAGAAGGCACTCTGGAAGAAGTGTGGCTGAAAGGTTTCTGAAGGAGTTTGGTATGGTCTGAATGACTTGCCATGCTTGCCGAAGTTTCCCCGCTATGCAAAGTTGACTCACGGGTTTGACCATGTGTCACAAGGAGGGAAATTGAAAGGCATTGGTTCACAAAAGGCTTTTTAAACTACTCTGCAAAATTTTGTCAGTCATGTATTATATGTGCTACTAGCAGTGTGGGCAGAGGTGTGCAAATGTGGCTGGGCCCAGCAGCCAATAGCTGGCCCACAATGCAGACTAAGTAAAATTGAAAAAACTGTAAAAACACCACCTAGGGAATGGAGCCCTAGGACTCTCTAAGACACACAGGTTCTTAAAATCAGGGGGAGCAGAGTTAAAAACCAGGCAAGAGCCTAAAACTAAAATCAAGAACAAGATTTATTACATTAAAAACAATCAAATAAAAAGGGATGGTACCACCCAAGATATAAAGATAAATCAATAAAACACAAAGAATGAATAATAAAAAGGTGCCAGATAAAAATAAGAAGTCCACTTAAGTCCGGCTATTCCTCCAGAGAGCGGATACGTCTAGGTTCCCCCCTCAGTTACTACGGTGCGTCCAGTCCTTGATCCCACAATTGCTGCACCATGGCCCTCTGCCTTTGTCAGACCTGCAGAGAGAGAGACAAGACACTGGAGAGTAGCGTGTTCCCCCGCTCCTGGCACTGCACCTAGCGACTTCTTCCTGGTTCTGCCGCCCATGTCCACCAGCAAAATAATCAAGGAATGGCAACTCACGTTTCTCCTGGGCAGCAGATGACCAACTGCTGACCCAAGCTTGAGTAGAACTGCGCTGGTGGACACCAGAAGGTCCTTCATCGTTGGTCATCATTGTCGAAAGCCTCTCCGTTGCGTTCCGCTCGCTCACCGGACTGCTTCCTGCTGTATCGCTTTCGACCTGCCTGCTCTGTCTCTGTGTCGACTGTTAAGAATCCCCTATCTCTTTGTCTGCTCCGCCGCCGCACCTGTTGCTCTTTCTTGTAATTACAAGGTGTGGTTGGAGATGTGGTCCAGCCAGGGTCATTGCAAAATCCAGTCTATACATAGAGTCCAATAATAAAACATCTGACCACACAAATACAATCAAGCAAACCAAATGGTTAAAAGAATAAAAAGGTAAAACACTGCAACCGAGGTAAACATGCCAACACTCAAGAACATGCCAAGTAGAAACAACTATACTGAGGAAACATACATCATGCAAGAGTAAAATCTGACCCTATCACACAAACACCACAAACAGCGCACCCACCACCTGAAAAACCTTTTGATCACTTACAAATGGATTTTATTGAATTAACACCAAGTGAAGGTGAAGGAAGCTCTGCCCCAGCTGGCCCAGACGGCCCTTCATGATCTGAAACCTGGTGATTGGATAGTGGTGAAAGACCTTCAGAGGAAAAATTTGAGGTCCAAGTGGTGGATGGGACCTTTCCAGGTGCTGTTGACAACCCAGACTGCAGTAAAAGTCACTGAGAGAGCTATGTGGATCCATGTGAGCCATTGTAAGCGGGTTCCAGAGCCAGTCCCAGACCACGGTGTACACCAAGAGAAGCAGTAGCTGAGGAAGGGGTGAAGCGGGGCCCTCCTCCAACAGTCGCGTGCCAAGCTCCAACAAAGTGATGTGCAAAGAGAACTTTGTGTCACCAACGAGGGATCAATGATGGAACGAGGACCATGGCACCCATTCAGAAACCCAGGGTGGTGTGGTCTCAGAGGGTCACTCTGTATTCTGTCAGTAATACCTATTGTTGTTATGCCTTTGCTGCTGTTAGATAGTCCACAAGAGCAGCCAGACTCACATAATCTCACAACACCGCCGTTCGTATCAACCGCACCCGACGCTCAATCACTGCCAACCCTTTTTTATCACCCAAACATGTTCAAAAATGGCCTGGCTATTGCATGCTAATTATTATCCACACGACAGCACACCAATCATTCCTGTTTATTCTGTATGTCTGCTCGCCCTAGGTTAATGGTAATGCCAACTCCATATACATCCGAAACCTGTGCTGCTGACCCTCTATGTAACCTTAACTGCAAGCACACTTGCAAATTCATTTGTGATCTCTATATCACAAATGAATGTCTCAATGAGCGTTGCTCACAATTTATTCCCACGTCTGATTTCACACGCCCACCGCCCTCAACATTTCCCCCCTTTCTATTCATATCCCTCTTTAAATTTTCACAATTGTTATGTTTCTCAGTCAGGCATGGTCGGAGAAGCTGAGGTCTCTTGTAAGTACCTTTGGCATGTCCGCAAACCTCTTCTCACTTACCTAGATTTAAATCTGTTCAGCACAATTGAAACATACACGGCACATATTACTCAGGATTGTACGACATGCCAACGTCCTAATATGATTGCCATTTCTAAATCATCACATGAAGGCTGCAAATATCTGGTGGCTTTGTGGTCACAACACCCTCCTACCATCCCTACCTAGGAGCTGGAGAGGTAAAGGTGTATGCATCAAATTGATACAACAAACCACCCTCAATCTGGACATATTCAAAACTAACTCATCTTCTATGAACTGGCACAAACGTGACCTCCTCTCTAGTGATTCTCAAGTTTATATTGACTATCGGCGTACCACGTGGCGTTCCTAACGAATACAAAGCGCACAACCAAATTGCAGGTGGTTTTGCTTCTGGCATTCCTTTCTCAGGTACAATTGCTGAAGTGAATAAGAACACAGACTGGATTAATTATACATTTACTACAATCAACAACGGTTTGTCAATTACACACGTGACTCTCTTTATGCACTGGGTGAACAACTGCATGCAAATGTCGTGGCAAAATCAAGAGGCCTTGGATATGTAATTGGCTTAAAAGGATGGTGTCTGTGTGATGTTTAGTGATTCTTGTTGTACATATGTTCCCAATAATACTGCTCCGGATGGCTCCTTCACCCGCGCATTGACTAGACTGGACACTTTGGCCGCTGAATTGAAGTAGAATGCCAGTACTGACTTGGGAGTTATGGCTCGACAAGATGTTTGGGACATGGAAATCCATCTTTCTCTCTCTTGCAATTGGTGTTATTATTGCCACATGCATCTTTATTGCTCGGATGCTGCATCATCTCCTGTATTAGGAGCCTTGTTGTGAGGTCAGTTGATAAGTCAGTCTCACTCCAGATGGCCTCCTTGGTTGAGACGTCTCCCCTGTTAGAATTTATCAAGATGTTTTTCCTGAGTTTTGTCTATATTTACATTTTTTTTGTTATTATAAATGATAAAAAGGGAGGAGATATAATGGAAAATTACTGATGCTGCACCTTTTGACCTATTCTGTTTGCTGATGCACGATGGTTTACTCCCTGTTCTGTTAGGTTTTGAGGAAGCAAGCAGTTACGACAGTTGCACTGTCACTGCTAAACCGCAAGTTCCTGATACATACCTGTTCTAGCAGGTCCACTATCTAGTACATCTTCTGATGTGTGATGCACCCCGCCAAGCGTGGTGTCCAGTCCATATTGGTTCAAACTAAGTTCTAAACCACAAGGCTACACTCATTCCCATGTGTTGCAAAAGCCTTCCTCTTTCTTGACACAAACAAGCTCTGTATAATTATCTATGTTCTACAGCTTCTCTTTATCAGTCAGCACTGAACTTGTTCATGTGTGTTCTGATCCCTTTGCAAAGGCTCTAATAAAATACTCCAAAGACAGTTCAGTTTCTACGATCTTTATTTCAGATTTCCACCACACAGGAGAAGCATCAGAGGTTGCAAATCTCTTGAAAGTTTGTGCTAACACTGTTGAGGTTCCAAACGACCTAGACCTCCCTGATGAACTGTTGAATGTGCCACAAACTACAGCTTTTTGCCCTCTGCAAACTGAGCAACATCCATGGTCACCTGAAAACCACATGGATACCCTGTCAGTGTGGGACACAACAGGACTGCTCATGCTGGATGGCCCTGCTGGCACATGCTACCATAATGTGGGCAGTGACTCTGATGGGCGAGATGCCACAGCACCAGTGCCTCAGTGGACTGAACTCAGTTGGAGGGGGGAGATGGAGGTGGAGGATGCTGGGCTCACATCACTGGCTGCTGACAACATCTTCATACAGAGAGAGGAATACTCCATGGAGGATTTCTTTGACATTGTTTAGACCTCAGCTAATACTGATGTGTGAAAACTGCAGAGGGCATTTTCATTGTGGCCAGGATTTTTAAATAAACATTTGAAGTTTAATTTGGACAGTGTCCCTCTTATTAAAGTTGTATTGTATTGTGGACCCAAGGGCATCGCTTATGTCAGTCTTGAAATAACCAAGGCCTACCTAAAGGACAAAAACTGGTTTAGTAGCAGTCGTGCATGTCCACAGTGGGTTTCATGTTTCAGCTGGTCTATTTTCTGCTGCCATCTTGTGAATGCCTGTGGAACCTACAGGGAGAGGAGCCAATTGCGTGCATCCATTGAAAATCAAAATAAACTAGACAATAGTTCCCATCTCTCCACAC
This sequence comes from Neoniphon sammara, assembly GCA_900302535.1. Taxonomy (NCBI): domain Eukaryota; kingdom Metazoa; phylum Chordata; class Actinopteri; order Holocentriformes; family Holocentridae; genus Neoniphon; species Neoniphon sammara. Next base: position 24,618 of record OMKZ01053498.1, read on the forward strand.
CGCATGATGAAATCATGATGGCACACGACGATGGCGCTATATCTTGACATTTAATTATAGGACGTTTAAAAGTTTCATTAGCCCCAGAGGAACCCAAACTTGTTGATCACCCTCTTTTTTACACTATTTTTCTTCTCTCTTTTCTTTGTGTGAGTAGGACCTGCTGTGAACAATGTGTTATCAGGGTAAGTGCAAGGAAGTAGTCCGCTGCGAAGTGATATCAATGTGGTAGTGATCCAAAAATACAGAGGGAAACATAACTGACAAAGAACAATGGGAACAGACAGGTATAAATACACAGAGAACACAAGAACAAGACAGCTGGAGTGGGGAAGCACTGGAACAAGGAGGGAAACACTAGGATTGGCTGACAGTGGAAACAAGGAGGGTGTGGCAAGCAGCAACACAAGGGCAGCGCTAAGCAGACTAACACAGGGAAGGTGTGCAAGAGAAGGGGCAGGGCTACAGAAACACAGGAGGGACACACAGCAGGCACAGAACACCAAAACACAAAAAAGTCCATAACCACAAGTCCATCAAGTTCAACACAGGAGTCCATAAACCAGAATCACGACAGGTTCACCTTTTTCACGAAACTATGCCATATAATTTATGGGCAAATTTGAGAATGACTTCATCTATAACTGACTGTTCATTTAAGGAGTACATTCAACTGTTCATTCCTTTTGTGGATGATTGTCTTTTTGGGTGGAAAGGTACAGGTGTGCCAAGAGAGTGTGTCATTTGATATGGAAGAAAGCCTAGATCATCATTTTTCCAGATGCAAGATTTCGCAAAAAATCTCGAAGTCTGATGTCATCGATTTACAGAAAACCCACTGAACAGAATAACTTGTCACTACCTTCCAGTTGCCATGCAAATCCTTTAAAAAGTCTTCCTTTCAGTCAGCTCTGTAGGCTTAAATGAATCTGTTGTGATAAGGATTTTAATAGACAGTCATCAGCTATGCTGCACAGTTTTAGGGAGCAACAGTACCCTGAAGAGTGGTTAACTGAATTGTGTAACAAAGTTGTTGTTATCAAGGGAAGGTCTCATCCAGATGAGTAGAAAACACAGTAAGCCCATTTCTGTGAATTGCCCTCTTACATTTAATTTATTTTCATCCACTTTTATTTAAGTCAGTTGTAAGAAAACATTGGAATATTCCTGAAGCTGTTCAGACTTTGAATAATGCAGTTGTCAAGCCTCCCTTGTTCATGTATAAACAGGCCAAAAACATCAAGGACAGCTTCATAAGCGCTGATGTTCAGATTAACTGAGAACAGTGTTTATTCAAGAATGTTAACCTTGTAGGAACTACATAGCACGTGCCTGCATAGTTCAAGTAGTCTATACTTGCTCATATTTTAGTACGAAGCTTCCTTGTTTTCTGATCTGCTTCCATTTTTTTTTAAAACCCTAACCCAGTCAATTTTTTAATAGCCTCTCTCAGCGGACAGACCACAATTTCTTTTACTTCTGCCTCTTACTCCTCTGCTAAATCAAACATATGACCACTCATGCTTTACATGAGTGATTGTGTAAATGAAACACCAGATTATGTTGAAGATCAAGCATTTTTAAGGAGTATATTCAAATTCAAGCAGATTCCTAACCTGGAAAACATAAGTTAAAATTAAGCACTTTCCAAACTTTCAAGACTTTGTCCGAACCCTACTTCATACACTGGGTAGGTTTCATGACTTTAAGGCCCATTAGAACTTGTTGGATAATCAACAATTTATCTGAATCCCTAGACATTTGATTGATTCATGAAAAAGTACACACTCTATGAGCAGGGTTCTGCCATGTAATGTAAAATTAAAATTTTATAAAATTTTTACGAACTTCAATTATAAATCAAGGAACTTCCAAGATAAAGTACTCTTCCTTTGGGGTGTGTTTGTTATTCAGTCTGGTTTTCACTCCATTTGAGCTGAAATCTATCTTATGCAGTGTGTAAAACTAGTTGGGAAAACATTGCTCTTGTATATTCCTGTAAAATTTCCTCATATTCGCTGATCCACCAGGGAATATTATCAAGTTCCCTGTCTGTCCCAGCTTTTACATGTCTGACCTCATGCCTAAGATTTTCCATAACCTGTGGCAACCCTCAATCTTTATTAGGTGTAAGGTTACTGACATAAAAAGACAACATAGATACATCTCATGGTTTAAAAACTTTAATTATGCTTTCAGGGACATTACACCCACAATAAACAGTGATTTAACCACTCTCAATAACAAAAAAAAAAGTTTAAAATGACAGAATCACTGAGAGTCTAAAATAGCTTTTCCAATAATTAAATATCATTAGTACTGAACTATAAAACAACACCAAAAGATTTTGAGACAAAATTTGTAGATTGCATTCCTTCAATCTCAGTACTTTCATAACTACTATGATTCAAGTGCTTAGGAAAAAAATAAAAACATAACAAATGGTATAACCGTGGTCTATCTCCCTAAGCTGACATTCTTGAACAAATTTGGTGTTTCATGTTAGATAGATGGTATTCCAAAGACAATTTCCAAGTATTTACAAGATGAAAAATAGATATTGGTATACTGTATGTAAATCTTCAAAAGCTTGGTGTAGGTAGAAATGATAGTACAATATAAAATGGCAATCAAGTTCTAACCAAATTCTCAGAGAAGGTTTGATGTGCCAGTGTGATTTCAGTAAAAGTTTTGGGGAAAAAAATATCTTTCTTTAAGATGCTTCTCTTTCCACATTTAGCCCCCCCCCTCCCCATGAATGTATTGGACAAATAAGTATTAGTTATTGATAAGGTAGCAAAATGACAACACCATGCTATGAAGACCCTAACAGAGATACAAAAATCTGGTGATTCATATGCATTTCTACATGTAAAGTCACCCATTACCATAAAAATTACTTGTCAGCAGAATTCATTGCTGCATTCCAGAAATGTCAGAAAGTTGGAAATTTCGACTTTTGGCTAGAAATACAGTGGAAGGGCCCTTTAATTCCAGGTGTGCTGTCACAGCAACATGGTGGCTCACACTGCAAGCTCTACACAGTATTACATTGAACATGTAATACATAATACATTTAAATTTTATTTTTCACAGGCTCATATCTATAAAACAATGTGGTAAATGGATTAATAAACACATCTGAATTGTTAAGTTGCACGAACAGCTGCTAATGTTCTATGGTAACAAACTAACATTTCCAGATATCATTGAGGGCCTCTACCCCTTTCCTGACATCAAATTCAAGACTTTTTCAAGATCAAGATCGAAATAAAAAAATTCAAGACCTAATGCACGGCTGCTCAGTCAGATCTCTGTCCTTCTGCCTTCTTCTTAGGCAAGGAAGTTGTGGATTTAAAAATTCAAGACCTTTTCAAAACCAATCTCTGAAAATGTTGTAAGACCTTTTCAAGTCTTGAACTTGAAATTTGATTTTCAAGACTTTTTTTTAAGACCCATGGAAACTCTGCACATTAACTGATGCACGGGGAAGAGAATTTCACACTGGGGAAAGGAAATCTCGAGGGCATTCATGTTTTTTTCTTAGCTTGGTCATTAAAACATACAAAGTTTAGAACTGCAAACCACCAGCTGTGAATTTCCAGGTTCTGACTTTAAAGGAATACTCAGCTTAAAGGAATGCTCTAACATTTTCCCTTTTTCCGACTTAGCCAGACTGAGACAAGATGTTCCATACCAATTTCAACTCTGTATGTCCACTGGTCCGGTTACTATGGGTAACATGTCGTGTTAGCTTAGCATAACACATGTTCAGCGGCTATAGCTCCAGCCATCTAACTTTCCCTTTGTTTTTAAAAAATTCCAATGTATTTCAAATACACGATATATGGTGTAAATAAGACAGCTTCAGAGTTGCTGTAAGGTTTATTTTTTTTACTTTGACAAAGCTAGGCTAATGACTCCTGTAGACTTCAAATCTTTATGCTAAGCTAACACCAAATTCTTCCCATAGAAACCGAACCAGTGGACGTACAGAAGAGAAAATAGTTTTGAACATCTTGTCTCAGTCTAGGTAAGTTGGAAAAAGGATATTATGCCAAAAACAATGGATTATTCCTTTAAGTGGAATGCAGCATTAGGTGCCTTCATAGATAACTGAAGTGAAAGGAAGTTATGATTCTGTGAGCAGTAGATTAGCATCTTTGCTTTTTGGTGTGTAGTCCATAATTGCTATGGAAAATAGGATTATTAAAAAAAAAAGCCCAAAATAAGTGTTGCAATGAAAAGGTATCTATGTGAGATATACTATGTTTTGTTCCAGGGGTTAAAATACATCCACTAGCATCACATTTGTGAATGCTGATCTTTAAATTACTTTAAATATTGATTTTGCTAACAAAATATTAATCATTGGGGAAAGCTTACTTTCCTTTTGCGTGTGCACGTCTTTTTTTTTTTTTTTTGATGTTGTTGCCAGAGCTCTATCTCCTGACTGTACTGCACATTTAAATTAATGATTTTTATAGCATTCCACTGAACCATTACAACAGTTGTTTCTTAAGA
>OMKZ01053498.1:30744-47211 GCA_900302535.1 Neoniphon sammara
ATTATTTTTTTTTTTATTCTAAGACCTGTACTTCAAATATGCGATACAATGTATAAATAGGACAGCTTTGGAGTTGCTGTAAGGTTTATTTTTTCACTTCGACAAAGTTAGTAGACTGTAGACTTCAAGTCTTTTGCTAAGCTAACACAAAATGCTACCTATAGGAACCAAACCAGTGGATGTACAGAGGTGAAAATGGTATTGAACATCTTGTCTCAGTCTGTGTAAGTCGGAAAAAGGGTATTTTGCGCAAAATGTTGAAGTATTCGTTTAAAGTGGAAGAGGAGGGGGAAACACAGTGAACCATCTAAGGCTAGCCTCCAGGGCCCATGTTGGAACAGACGAGAAGAAGAGTGGGGTGGTTACTCAGGGGGATGCAGGATATTAGATGGCTTGGACAGCCCTCGCAGAGAGGTGGTGTTCCCTCCACAGTCTACATACTGGTACATCTCCTGAGATACCTGCTCTGCATGCCCGAAGTACGTTGTGGTAACAGTCACTCTGGAGAGCAAGGAAAAGGATAAAGTGAGGCCACAAATGCACACAGATAGAGTGAGTTCAAATGTTGTGATGTGCATTATAAGAAGTGGATCAAACTCAACTTACTGCATCATCACAACAATGTTGTGCACCTTGATGGTCTGCAGAGTGCAGTAATCACTGGAAAATAAAAACAAGGCCTTTTGTTGACTTGCTTCAGTTTGTAATGTGTAGGGGCAGAAACATGCCCACCTGTGTTTTCAGATCTGACTTCCTTTACCTTTAATTCATCTGAGCTGCTCTTAGGTCAACACATGTAAACTTCACAACTGGTTTGGAATAACCCATGTGAGCTTTGAAACATCTTCAAGTTTGCTGGTGAGTGGTATTAACGCATGTTGGCTACATCTATTTCAGAAGGGCCACTTCATCCTCTTGTTTAAGAGCAAGCAGAGCAATCACATACTTTACATTTTTTAAATTTAATTATTTTGCATTATCAAGAGTGTTGTCTGCCAATTTACTTAGGTTAGTTAGTTAAGGCTAATAAAACAGCTCGCAACTTGCTGTCAAACTCATTGCTGGAGAGCAGACAAGTTCAAGTTTATTTAGAGACACAAATCACTGTTTACAGAGGAGCACAGAGAGAGGGGGCCCCTTCCTGGAAGCCAGGAGTGCAACAGGTGAAGACCAAGAGGGAATTATCAGATTAGATTAGCCAATTAGACCAAATTTAAAAAATGGAGAGGTTACAAAATGTACCGTTACATAGAAATTAAGTATGCTAATAACGATGAATATATATACAGGACATACAAGAGAGAGAATAAAATCTATCCAGTAATGACCTTATAGACTCCATAATACTGCACAATTTGATAAATGACATGTAAAGGTTTTCCCATCCTCTGTAAACTCAAGCATGCATGACCACCGTCACCAATCCAGATTCCAAACTATAATCTATAATTGTTGGCTGTAAACACAGCCAGTGTTGCATGCCCTGCTAAGACTGTACTTACTACATGTAGCTCATCTCGTCTGCTATGATGGTGGGAACCATATAATCAATCTGCAAAAAAGAATCAAAAACAACAATGAAGGGCATCTCTTCTACCACAGAGGGAAATGGGAACTGGTGCAAAGTAAAGTATTCGTTTTGTACCTGCTTCATGTCCAGTGGACTGATGGCAGTGATGTTGCTGATGCGAGATTTACCGATCACCGTCTTGGCGAACTGCACCTGCGCTGTGATGTTGGCCACCTCTACCGAGTAGTAGTTATTGTTGGTGATGTTTAGAGTATTCTGGATGGAGAACCGGGATTGAAATAGTTGATTAGCACTACCACCTTTAAGGTTTAACCAGAGATTACAAGACTACAAGAATATCTGAGGCCATCTCTGGGGGGGGGCAACATAGAGAACTAGGGGCGAGAGGGCGAGAGTAAAATAAACAACAGTCAATGAGAATAATCCATAAAATCAGCTCTCTAGATTGTAATATTTTTATATATTTTAAATATTTTACTGTGCATTGGTAAAAAAAAATGTCAGACAGTGGGTAAGAAGATACACATTTCTGTGTGCTTAGAATGAATGAAATCTGGAACCAATTAGGAAAAAGATGATTTTTTCCCCTCTGGTTATGCAGCCAGTCAGCACCACATAGCCTCAATGCCGGTGGAAATCTTTGGATTTCATCATTTTCCGACCAAGGATTTCACATCAGCTTATAGTTGTGTCTTCATGATAAATATTGGGCCATTTAACAATCACAGTAATAGTCCAGTTACTTGTAAATATTCGGAATGTAGTTATCATTGTATAGCATTTAGCCCACTGTCCACCATATATTCTGCTCTTTAGTTTAACCCTCTAGTCCCCATTGCAGCTGGGAACGGCTCTATTTTAATGGCCACGTGTTTCATGAAGTCCTTGTAACATATAAATGCAGTGCCTCACCACAAAAGCTACTTTAGCTAAAAACACAGGGCTTATGATAAGAAGACTGTTCTGATACATGCACATGTTGCCATATTAAAGTTTAGCTAATCAAAATTAAGCAAAATGTCTACTAAGACTGAGGCAGGCTACATTTGGACAGTAATCAGCATTTAGATCATTACCACTGCTTATGCACTCCTCATGCTGGCTAGCATTACATTAGATAAAAACATGCACAAATAACAACCAGAGTTTAAAAGATGACCGGAAATTGTGACAAAAGTTTCTTCTGTAAGATGAATGTGTCGACACAACAGTATTCATATTAAAACAAAGTAAGTGGAATATTCTCTTTCAATTTGCTGACAAGCAATAAATTAAGTAATTGAAGCAATAAATTAATCAGACTTCCAGCTAGTGCTAAACATGTTAAACACCCCAACCTGAATCCTATCCTAATTTTGTGTCTTCATAATCTAGAGCATTGATATTCATTTTTAGATGAATAAAATGTGTCCATTAGAAGTCTACAGCATGCAGTTCTAGAGTCCAGAAGGATCAGTAAACTGACTTGGCTCTAAGATCTAGTACACAATTAATGCAAGTCAGTGTTTCCCACAGAATGACAGTGAGACTGTGGCGGTGGTGGGAGGGCATAAATTCTTAAGAAAATGTATGAATTAAGATGTTTAGGACAGTGTGTGTGTGTGTGTGTGTGAGAGAGAGAAAGAAAGAGAGAGAGACAGAGAGAGAGAGAGAGAGAGACGGAGAGAGACAGATCATGAGTGTCACTGGTAAACCCAAGTATCGGTTATATGCTGGAGTGTGTGTGAGTGTGTGTGCGCATGTGTTGGTGTCGCAAGTGTCGGTTATATGTGGGGCATAGCAATGTGAAATTGTGGCCGGGCAAATCCTCGGCCTTTACATACATTCGCATTAAACTTTTAATGTTTAATGCAAACTTCTCCCTCCTGCTGCATTCACACTCAACAGCTCCGACTTCCCGCCGTCAGCCGTAAATTCAACCTGTAGTTGAGAGTATGATACATGCAACTCCAAAAATAGAAAAGTCAATTCGTGGCCGGCGATGTTTTAATTGTGGTGGGCCGCCACAAATAAATGAATGTAAGGGGAAACACTGAAGCCAAGCTGTCTGCTCACATACTACAGGCACAAGAGGGCAACAAAGCCACCAGTCAGGGGAAAAAAAAAAAGGGCACCGGTACTTATTTATATTGGCATAATCTCCTTTGTTCATGTTCGTTTATGTGCTAAAAGTATTATTTTCTGACCGGTTTTGCTGTGCTGTGGAAGTGAATGAAGAGATACAAATCCAGTATTCTGGATTAGCAGCCCAGGGGATATTTCAACACTACGTGGACTAAGATCACATCCAGGGAACTTTACAACTCAACACTTTATCCAAGTTCAATTGTGATTTAAATACAAGAAGACAAATAGCCTACTACTCAATATATATTATATGAGGAGAGATATTTCCAATACTTTCAGATGTCAGCATCAAAATCTAACAACCTTTGTCATCTGTACTAAGTTCCACTGCTTCAGGCTGGAAATCAGGAACTCACGGTGATGTTGAGGTACACGCTTCGCTTGTCGTGGTCATAGCTCACAAACACTGACTTCACCCCGACGTAGGACACATCGATGGTGCGAGGGAAGAGGAAGAAGACGGCCAGGCTGGACAGTAACAAACAGACCAGGACTGAGGCCGTTACATACAACTTCCTGATGAGGACAGAGGGAAACAGAATCCATGAGGAAACACGCTTAATATACTACAGTGTTATCAGTGTTTCTGCAAAGACTCAATTTCAGAACTCCATGCTTTACCAGACCTGAATTTCTTTTGATTCAAAGATTCTGGTTGGGTTTCAGTGGATTTTGGCCAAGATGTCGAAATTCTCCGACGTTTTGGGCAAAATTTAAACTTTAAGTCTACAGGAGTCATTAGCCTAGCTCCATCAAAGTGAATAAATAAACCTTACAGTGACTCTAAAGCTGTCTTATTTACAAAATGTATCATGTGTATTTGAAATGGTAGTACCCGCTGAACCTCTGTTTTCAGCTGTTATAGTTCCTACCATCTTAACTATGACTCTCTTTTTTTTTAAATTCCAAGACATATATTTCAAATACACGATACACTGTGTAAATAAGACAGCTTCACTTTGACTGAATTAGGCTAGTGACTCCTGTAGATGTTAAACGTCTTTATGATAAGCTAATATGAAATGCTACCCTTAGGAACCAAACTAATTGGATGTACAGAGGTGAAAATGGTATCAAACACATTGTCTCAGTCTAGGTAAGTCGGAAAAAAGGGTATTTTGCCCAAAACAGAGTATTCCTTTAAGCTGATTGCTATCTTGATCCTATTAACTCTGCCATATCACTCTATAGATGAACACAATTCTTCATTGCATCTGATATCAAAATATTTAAGATGACAGAAAATGTATAGTCTTGTACACTGGGGCCACACATAAAGATTTTTTCATACTTTGCTGTGCAGTTTCAAAACTGATCAAAACCTGGACATTCAATTCATTCCCAAAGTTTCCAGATCTACTCCGGAAGCTTGTCATACCTTTAGTTGAATTTTTCCTCTAAATGCACTGACTGTGTTATATGTCCTACGACAAACAATGGGGGTGGTTCAATTCAACACACCCTCTCAAGATACACACACACAAAATATAACATTCACTTACGTTCGTCTGGGCCGGAGCCTTTGGTCACTGTATGGAATTAATGCCACAAGTTGATTTTCCTGGCCTGAAACACAGGTAACAATCAGCGTTTAGTCATTATAAACTACTGATGGTGAAAGGAATTGGATGGAGCAAAATCAGCTTCACAAATGACTTTCGGTACATACTACTTATATCAATCCATTTATAAACCCGGTTTACTGAATGGTGTGTGACCATATGATGCTCTCCAAAGAAGAATCAAGCCCATCAGTATGCTAACAAGGTTCAAATCTGACAAATTAATTCAAAGTGAACAAGGCTACACTGATTAACTGCAAGGCTGGATGACAGATTCTAAGCTTTGGTAGCACTTCTAGAAGCTTAACTTTTCTAGTGGGTAATTTAGCATTTTTGGACATCCTTTATTTATCAGGCAAAGGGAGCTGTACTCTATCCTCTTTATACAGCACTGCAAACAGAGGATACAGGATTGAGCAATATGGTCCTACACGTTCTCACTGGGAGCTGATAGACAATTCTAACTGGAAAAATCCCTGTGAAGCCCATTGTAGGTGGCTTTGTGTCCTGCTTACCTCTGGGGATCCTACCAGTGCCCTGGCATGTGGGGCATGTCACGCTGTCCCGTCCTGTGAACTCCACATATGGAAACTGGGAGACGTCACCACCCTTCCCATCTTCAGACTGGCTGCCTTCCAGAGAAGAAGTCAAACTGTCGTGACTCTCATTGTGGCATGTCTGCTTAGTAAGGTGGGAGAGTGACGTCCCCATAGTCACACCTAGAAAACACAAGGTTAATAGTCAGGAGACTCTTGTGAAGAGCACAACACAATGTATGGGTGTCAGCTGGGTAAGGCATGGTGTGGGAAGTTCATTTTTATCATCATAATGAAGACCAAAAAACAATCAAAATTTGTCAGAAATGAACCTGAATCGTACAATTTAATCAACAAAAGCTTCTGTACAAGTTTTAGTGGCTGATTACATCAGGGGTCTGCCGTAGTTAGGAGTTCAGTGAATTCATAGCAAAGACTGTGGGTAACAGATAGGCAGCCAACAGGCTGACAGGATGCGATCAACAAAAATGCTGACAAGCTGTTGAAAAGGTAAAACAGCATGTGTGCAATTAGTACCACTAACAGCTAATTACACATGATTCCTCCACAAATCACTAACATTAGGCCCCGAATACAGCTGTTAGCAGGACTGTCTGCTAACTTATGTGTAGCCTGGTTGTTAATATTAAGCTAGTCAAGGCCTAAAGAGGAATGTAAGCTATTTCAGTCGCCTAACAGACCAGTTTATCTAGGCATCTCTCCAAGTTGATAATATCCGTTATTCGTTTACCAGCGAGGAGTTAATTCAGTTTAACTGTTATGTAACGTTAGCAGACCAAAGTTACGTTAAATTAACAAGCAAGCTGTCAAAATGTCTGATTTTGACGAAGTTGGCTAACGTTAGCCGGCTAATAGTAACTACCATTTAAGCTGCGTCAGACAGGCAATTTACCCAGCTGGGTCAGTTTGATTTAAGAGAAACAGTCGACGGATGCGATCCACAAATCATAACAACAAAGTACAATTTGCAGCATATGTTAAATAGCGCAGGACATTACCTGAACGCGACTCTTTATGTTACTAGTTCGCAGTGGTCATGCAGTTTTGTTTATCCTCGAACAAACACACATGCGCGAAGGCGCTGCATTCTCGTCCAATGAGAAAGACAGGGAAAACGATACTTTACTTGAAAATTGCTTTTCACTCAATCTCTCGGCTGGTTAATATTAAATAAAATATTATTCACCCCATCTATCAGATGGCAAATACTACTTAGAAAGTCGGTGTGGTGAGAACGAAAAGCTGATCGGGAACAATTAAAGCCTGCAAAAACACTGAAAACATCGCTTTTGATTTCATGTGACGTTCATGCTTATTCCCGTGTGACATGAATGCATCCTCAGATAACCATAACCTTTAAATTAGTGGTCAAGGCTTTTGTGTTTACATCAGTTATTTCGGTCATCTCCCCATGATTCCACGCAACATCGCCATATAATAGCCGAGGAGCATTCTGTATGCAGTCTAACAGCCTGCACATTAGATTAGATTTTCATTCATTTAACTCTTCTGCAGAATCGTATTATGCAAATGACCAATTAAATAAATGCATAACTATCTTTACAATCAAATCTCTGTGTTGAGTACATTTGATGACTGCCTTAATGAGCAACCCTGTATCATCTCAAGTTCATTCGCTCACCAGTACCCCGTTTCTATACTTTTAAATAGCAGTTCAGTTTTTAAGTCCTCCACTTGATGGCAGTGTTTGATGGAGGTACTTTCTCTGTTTTGATATACTGCATGGAAAAGTCTGTCAGTTTTAATGTTCCCCTGATTCTCGCTTGGTAACATATCTTCGGACCTTTCACTGATGATTATCCTCTTGAAGATCCAGCATAGATATAATCCACTAAGCAGCACTACTTACAAAAACATATCAACTTTTAGAAATTGTAAAACAGGTAGGTATGGGAATTAGAGACACACCCAGATTTCACTGAAGAATTGGTCCGCTTTAAGAGAGCGAAGGTAAACACATACTGATTTTACATTTAGGCAAATCAAAGCATCCATTTTGCCACAGAATGTCCTGGGAGTAGTGGTCATAGTGGTCTTTCGCAGGAGCTGTAGAGACCATCTGCCCTTGGTTATCCACAACAATGAAATTCAACAAGTGGACAACCACAAGTTCTTGGGAGTGACAATCTCATCCACCTTGAAATTGGGAGAAAACACCATTACTCACCAGAGACTGTTCTTCTTAAGACAACTGAAAAAATATGTTATATCCAGGGATGGTATGGTGCAGTTTTACAGAGCAGCAGTGGAGAGCATACTCACCTATGCAATAAAAACTGTGTGGTATGGCAGTGTGTCAGCTGAGGACAGGAGACAGCTGGATAAAGTGGTCTGCACTGCATTCAGAATCATTGGATGCGACCTGCCACCCTTAGCGGAAATCTTTAGGACTAGACTACAAAAGAAGGGCCTTAAAGTTCTAAAGGATCGCTCTCACCCAGCTAACAACCTTTTCAACTTCCCTCCCTCAAACAAAAGACTAAGAAGCATCAGGACCAGAACTTCCAGGTTCCAGAATAGTACATATCCTGTGTGTGTGTGTGTGTATATAAAGTATAGTCAAGTATATACAATACAATATACCTACTTCAGCAAGAGGGCAAGATGCTACTAACAACAACTTCTGACTGATAATGTAATAACTGTCAGATAATAATATAATAATAATAATAATAACTGAGCAAAGTGTAATATGCTCCTCTAAATGGACCCAAAATTTAACATGCTAATTTTTGAAATGGCCAAATAATGCAATAACATTTTCAGAACTATATAGTAATGTAGTTAAAAGCATACCCTAATATAGTTAAAAGCATACCCTTGTAATCTAATAATTGCTAGTCAATGTCAAGTACCAAATTATCAGTGCAAGTATCAGTTATTGGGAACGAAATTAATATATTCCCAGTTATCCTTACTCTCCTTTTGTCTTTTGCACAGCCATGTTTCATTATGGGCTACTGGAATAAAAAGAACATGACGACACAATGTTTGCCCTTATCTGCTATGAAAAGTGATAAAATGTTATGAATTGTACAGTAAGAGACATAACTGTCCTTGGTGAGTGATTTGCTCCATACTGACCTTCAGCATTAAAATTAAAATCTCTCCTCAGCTAAACTTACACTGTTTGATATCATCAATCCATGATGTGCAGGAAATATCTTGATGTGACACTACATAGTCTGTATTTGGCTAGTTTTCCACAGAAATAAGACAAATACACCACAAAATAGCAAAATGGACCCAGATTTGCAAGTCACATCACAAAAATAGTTTCTTGACTGTGTTCAGAAGTGTTTCAGGATCAAAACACCAAACTCCTCATTATCACATCACTCCACAGTGCTTTGAAAAACCTTTTCCACTAGTTCAGAAGTCAGTCAGTAAATTAGTCAATCAATTCTGTAGTCTACGTCTGCTGTGGTTTTACTCCAAACTCCTCATATAAGAGAAAGACCGCTCCTCTGTTGAGTGTGAACACACACTTTCTCCTTCTCTGAACCTTCAACCTCAGTGCCTCTGGGCTGGTTGAATTCTTGACATTAAAAAGTATTAGTATGTTTCCACATATATACTGCAGACTAGAAATGTCATGAACAGATAAAATTAGAGATTTGAAAATTAAACTGAAAATGAAAAAAAAAAAAGTGTAAAAGTCAACTACACGAGATTGTAGTAGGAATTCTTACTATGTTGTTTCACTTTTTCATTTTAACCACTGTTTGTGTTTGATAAAAAGTTCAGTCTCAAAGCATAGTAATTATAATAATAATCACAATTGATATTAATAATACTATGCATTTTGATGTGCAATATGTTATGTTTTGATATCAAATACAATAGATCCATAATTGTGCACATAATATTATTGAAGTCATAAAAGGCTGTGTAATCAGCACTTAAATTGCTACTATCTGATCATAATATCTACAGTAGATAGAAGTATTTAGTTCATAAGTAATCACAAAAAACAAAAGACATGAACTAATCACCAAAACTAACTTCAGTCCTTGAGCAGTTTTGTCAGTACGGCAATATATTGCTTGTATTTCATAAAATTATGAATGAATAATTCAAACACTTGCTGTAATTGCCTCATCCTTAAGGCTCGGTTATCTTACTAGAAAGACATATTTAATTGCCTTCCTTTTACAAAATGCAAAAAACTCTGTTCATTAATTTATAATTGAGCCAGTAGGTAGAGAGAAGAAAAAGAAAACGAAAGCCACAACCTTCTGGAAACCCCTCTCGTGGTCTATGTAGTCACAATCTCTGATCACAAGTGGTCACTGGAGACGCTTTTGAGTCATTTGATAATACCAAGTGTGAATGGCGATCTGTCTCAACTATTCATTTGTGGTCAGATCACCCAAGTCAGATGTTAATACCAAGAGTGAACAGGGCAGCGTTCTATACGCAGGTCAAAAGTCCTGAAACTGTTTGGATTGTTGAAGAGAAAACAGAACAAGGTGGATCAGGTGGAGAAACAATACCAATGTCATTAATATCAAAGTCTTCGGAAAAAATTCGGGGGAAAAGAGGGGTAAAAAGTCGAGTCAACATTCTGCAGTGTTGAAGATTATGACAGGCACTAGACCTTGTCCAGTCCAAGACATCAGAGAAATAGTCCGGAGACCAGATTCAAGTGCTGCAACCCTGATGATTCTGTTGCTCTGCCATGCCTGGCTTAAATGGATTTACAAAAAGAAATTTGTGCTCACTGGTTTCCATGATCCGTTCAGTCAGGATACAAGTTGAGGCATTATGGTTTTTTATGCTCTAGGGTGCAAAGCTGTCACATTTCATTCTGGCACTTGTGACAGGACACTCACTCCGTTACCAAATCAACCCAGAGGTTGCAACCTTTCATGCACACACTTGTCACCGGCTGAAGAGCAGCTGTCGCCTGTAAGAGTCACCGTCACTATCTAGCAGTCAATCCACAAATGTTGTTTTTTGTTGCTTCATGTTTTCGTCCATGATTCTGGTCAAGTGTAATCACTCATGTGGCCACTTCACTGGTCGATTCCTATATTCTGTGTGACTAAGATTAATTGCTGTGCTACTGCATTGTGCCTGTGTTCACCAGTGGTTTGGTATGGTGGACTGGATAAGCAGGACTGAAGCTCCTCCAGAAGAACACAGGCATTTTGTTGCAGTAACGGATCATTTGTTGATTCATTCTGGATGATATGCTGGCATATGTTAGGTGGAAGGCAGTGAGACACTTTGGACAGCTAATTTATAGGGCTAAATGACAAATCACAGCCACCTATTTGAGATTAATGGTCTCTAAGTTCCATTATTATTTGTGCTACTCATTTGTATTTGTTTTTGCTTTGTTTCAGGATACCACTGAGCTTAACCTAGCATTATCTGATTTATTAAATTTCTATTAATGGTCGCACTTGTTGAATCTGTCTGTCTGTCAGTATAATAATTTACACTGTTTTTTCAAACACATTTGAATTGTGTGACTACTGAACAATCACTTTGTTTTGTGGTATAGACTGCATTAGACAGTGGGATGGAATAGAGAGATATGGGGTTGAGACAAGGCCTATAGATTAATAATATAATAGATTAATTGTCAATTTTGTCCAAGGTCACTTTCTCTACTAATCTTGCATTTTGCTTTATATAGATATAGCTCATCTGTGACATAGTATTTCAAAGCACATAAACCACTACTAATTAATAAGACCTACATGTTCTGACCTGTTCTGTTTTTGACCTCTAGACTGCAATGGGACTGACTATTTTTATGTCAAGTGGCCCTGATGAGCTCCACTCTGACGTTAAAGGCTGTGGTTAGTGTGATTAGATGCTGATTAGCCCTAATACTAAAATTGCTGTCTCTGGTAATTTCCACTGACCATACGTGCTGATTGTGATTGTAAAAGAGGGGGTGTTTGGGTAATTCAGTACCTTGAAGAGCGTCATCTGAACATGTTTCTTCTAGAGAGTAAATGTGAAAGTGCTGTGACAGCAGATATTTCCTCACCTTCAGAGGCAGGAGCAGGGACATAATGGTACCCTCCCCCTCCAGAGCACAAAAGATGGGGGACTCTGAGTGTGTGTGTGTGTGTGTGTGTGCGTGTGTGTGTGTGTGTGTGTAAATGAGCTTGAGCATCTCTGGGAGCCTTGGAGTGTGTAGCATTATTATATCAATGCATTTGCATGTATTATGCAAGGCGAGAAATTAACACCAGCCACAAGTCAAATGCCAGTAAAGTTTGTCCACTTTACCCTCACTTACCACTTATAATAACGGCCTGATAATGCTCTAGGCTTCAGATTTGATAGGAGCACTTATCATAACAGTGTTGCTACGTACATTACAGGATAAATAAAAATGTACAAAAAAAATGTGAAGAGGAATTAGGATGCTATTAACTCAATACAGCAATGCAATAATAAAACCATTCTATCATTAAATGTACAAAATACAAAAATAAATACATAAAAAATAAAAAAGTGCAGCACCTACAAAACATGCTAAAATATATATAAAAAAAACACACACAAATGCTAGGTCAAGACAAGAAAAGGCAAGCACAAAAAAAAGCTTTAAGAAGCTGATCTCTGTTGAAATCTCTTTGGCTTATGAAATAATGAAAGTAAATGGTGCTGTCTGTACATCAGTAAATGTATAGGCTATTCAAAATCAGAATCAGTTTTACTGGCCAGGTATGTTTGAACAATTTTACTGAAACACAAACCTGAAGCAAAAAAAAATTAAGTTTATCATAACTTTTATGATAACAAACTCCCATAAGTCCTGATATGATAAAAGATATGATAAAGGGAGAAACTGAGAATGGCTTGTTTGATCAAATTGATTAAGTATGATACAAATCTTACAGGTTAATTGCATCAATATGCTAACACTCTGAAAGAAACCAGTCTTCACAATGATAATTAACTTTTCACAGTAAAGTACATTTCACCAGTACTACTTTTACTCAAGTAAGTTTTAAATGAAGGAATTTTACTTATACTTAAGTATTTTTCCTTTATGGTACTGCCACTTTTATTTAAGCAAAGGATTTGGGCAATTTATTCATCACTGTACACTAGCTAACATAGTTAGCTTGCTTAGTTTGTAGTTGTATTTGTAGTTACTTTGCTGCTGTTAGCTAGCTAACAGTTGGTTCAGGTTAACTGAGCTGACTCTTGCTCAACTACACTTGCGCATAGCCAACTCTCCACTAGACCTCTATGATGGAGCCACACATAGTCAATAGGGGATTTGTGGCACAACTAAAAAGCTTCTCTACAGTCAGTAAGGACTGAGTCCATACCAGGTTTAAATGAATATTCAAACACTAACCTTCAGGTTTCAGTCCCTATTTTGTTTATCATTAAGTCTGTATCCCATTAAGTGTAGGGGTTGAGTTGCAATTAGCAACTGGTAAAGGTTAATGACTCTCACTGTGTCATACTGATGTCACTGCACAGGTCATTATGGTGGCAGTCAGTCTCTTTAATGAGGGAATGTTGTGATGATTCCCCGCATCGACAGAATGTCAGAAAACAGAATAACCGAAATCAGCGAGTAAATGCAGATACACACAATCACGCACACACACACACATAGGTCAGAATTTTTACACCACATACTTGTAAAGCATAATCTGCCTTTTGCTTTTTTGGAAGATTAAAAATATCATGTTTAGCTCTTTGTATATACTGTATATGAACAGAGAGAGAGAGAAACCGAGGAAATTGGTGGTGACTGGGCTCTCTCTCCCCAAATCAGACATGCCAGAAGACATATCTGAGATGATTTATGCTCAATGCAAAATAACCATAGAGCGCTGGGTTATCAGGCTCTGTCAGGACAGCACTCATAAAATATCAGCAGTGCATTAGGTATCTAATGATAGATTCATTGTAATATGCTGATAGTGCTCCATTTCCAATTTGAAACGAAACAACTCCATTTGCACTATGGCCCAGGTTGATCCCTGTGCTTAGCATGGTTAATTCTGATGACTATGAGCTCATCAGATAAGGCCTCGCACTCCTTGCAGGGCAAAGTGAAAAATGAGCAAGGAGTTTCATTTCTATAGAATCAGCCAGGTGCAAGAGCAGGGGTCTTTTCTTCTGCCTAATTATGTCAGTCCTCTGATAAAATAAGTGCGAGAACGGCTATTATTCATTATACCTGCTACATTCACCTCCCATATCTAGCACTGACAACGAGTGAAATTCAAATCACTGAAACAGTTTTTCCAAGGTTTCGAAACTTTGTTAAAGGTGCTGCGTGTAGCACTGTCAAACATCAATATATCATTGTCAAATTAATTTTGGTTCCCCTGGTATAATTACTGTAAGCAAATAAGACCATGGTTTGCCTCTATCTCATGCCAGTGCTATTGTTAATGCTGGTGTTTCTCAATATTAAGACCACATTTCCCACAAATCCCACTGCTTCCTGCACCCCCTCCTCTCCCTAATATTGTTGCTTTCACTGAAGAGGTAAACAGTGGTGTTTTGATGGCGCAAAACCAATGCAAGCTGATTGTAGAAGTGCCAATTAGAGGGCAGGTTTGAAGGAGGAGACTTGCCATGCAGGAACATTAATTACATTCAGTCTAATGTCACACAGAGTGTTGCAAAAACAAATTGCATTAATTACTTTGCGTTCAAAAACCGCCACCTGATCAATGGCAATGTAACATGATGTCATTTTGTCAGAGGGGGGTCCGGCGTTCATTTGATTTACGCCACATTTGGAAGCCCAGAGTGCTTTTTGATTGGCCACATTAACAGCTGCGTTAGCGAGAGCAGAGCTACAGACCCGGACCTTTGAACAATAATGATTTTTCACTTTGCAGCTGTGACGTCACTCCACCTGGGAATTGTGGGAAGCTGTCTGTATCCCATTGGACCCATAGTGATGAAAGAAGAGATGCCGTTAGCTCAATTATTAATGCCCTTTTATTCCCATAGTTCTTTGAAGGCCATTCATTTTCAGTTGTGACGCAGTTCCTTTGTATAGGTATAGATTGGATTGAGGAGACTTTTTTTAATCTCCCCATCTGTATTATAATGTACTCATAATCTAATATGTGTAATGCCTTCATGCCTTACCATTACCATGCTCTGAAAGATTAGTCTATGTCCACGATGAATAACTCATTCTTGTCATTATTTCGCTGTTAATCAGCTAAAGTATCACCTCTCTCACCCAGCCTAATACCAGCTAGCTCCATTTCTGCGATATTGTATCTAATTACCATTTATTAGAGATGAAGTCAGGTTGTAGTTACTGCTAAGCAAACATGTAATGATATGTTAAATACTGCTGCTGCTGCTTGGGAGCAAACATAATCGTCAGTGCTTGTGCTCCTTCCTTAGGCGTATGAGCCCCATGGGAAGAGACAGACAGTTAGCTAGTGTCTACATGTCATGGACTGAATTGTTCATCAGCTCTCCCATTATGGAGTGGTATAAACCCTAACCCATCATTCAGGGCTCAGCTGTTTTTGAAGGCTGATATTATACATTCTGCAGTAACCCTATAGCCTGTTACAGTTGAAACTTTACCACACAGGGCTGATGAACATGTGCTGAAGGTACACACTAATGTTGGCATTTTTAGGATTGATGGCAATCCTAAAAATGTGCCAGTGTGCCAATCCTAAAAAAATGTGCAGATCACTAACTTGATCATATTGTTAAAATTATTAACATACATTATACTTGTGTGAATCCAGATAAGAATGTCTCATTACACTCACTTCAGGTTCAGGTCTTCCCGAAGACAATGGGCCTCATGCAATAATATTTTTGTATTTTTTTTAACTTTGTCACACTTTTTATGTGAGGTGGGCTCACACGAGTGTGGCACCTCAGATTCAGCAAACTATCGTAAATGAACCACATATGCACAATGAATTCCACCTGTTCATAAACAAGTGCATGCTAATAAAACTTATGAATTAGCATAGTCCCCCTTCCAAAATGTCATAAAAGGCAGGCATCAACTCATAAAAACTGCCCTTTCCGTGGACTTTATATAGATGTATACCTTATATAGACATTAAGTGCATCTTTGAAGTCAGTTTGAAGCATTTGAAGCAGCTAATTCAAGTTAATTAGGTTACGATAAAATATACTTTATTGTCTCCATAGGGGAACTTTCTTTGCACTCAAGTGGCACTGCATTTCAATG
The DNA here is from genome assembly GCA_900302535.1 of Neoniphon sammara. Lineage (NCBI taxonomy): Eukaryota > Metazoa > Chordata > Actinopteri > Holocentriformes > Holocentridae > Neoniphon > Neoniphon sammara. Next base: position 46,729 of record OMKZ01053498.1, read on the forward strand.
CAATGTCATCACAGACATAAATACAAGCAACCTAACAAGTAATACAATCAACAAAACATATTGTACATACATACCTGAGTAGTGTCTTCACTTCAAGCCTTCAATAGCATGATACGCAGTTTCATGCCACTATGTTTGTCTGCCCTAATTCTATACAGTGTTGCATAACCCGCCATCATAAAACTATTGCCTGGTTGCTGTCAATTCAGTTCCTAATTTAAAAGGTTCCATTTAAAATATTAATAGAAGTAGGTACAAATGAGTTTTAAAAACCATTAGTTTACACTTGGGGACTCATCTGTATTAGAGAAAATTCATAATTCATACTCAGAATGGAGGATATGAGTTGGGTCAGACAGTATTACTTGACATCATATCAGAGGTCAAAAGGTTGAAAAGAAGAACATATATGGGTAATAGCAGATATATTTTTCTAGAAGCCAGGGATTTCCCAGCATGCCTCTACCATATTTTTTTTACAAG
>OMKZ01053500.1:0-26262 GCA_900302535.1 Neoniphon sammara
TATATATATATATATATATATATATATATATATATATATATGTATGTATACCATTTAATATCAAATTTGCTTGAAATTCATCACTCTAACACAAAAATATGTCTTACTTTTATGTCGGCAATCATTTTGAAAGAGTGGATGTCATTTTATTCTAATGATCAATATCTCAGTTTAGAACAAACCTCACCATGTGTAAATACTGTAAACTTAAAGCAAGATTATAAATTGAAAATGGGTTAATTCCTCCTGCAGCACTAGTCCACATTAATAGGAGGGAGATAAGAGTAGTCTTAATAGTTGGTCAAACCTTCTTGGGGAAGTCTGGTCAGAGGGGGCTTATCTAAATCCTCTTGGCAGAGCTATCTGAATAGTCCTCAAACAACAGTGGAGAGGAGAGCTTAAATTAGCCTGAAAAGCAGTTCTTTTGAATAAAGCAGTGGCATGAAGTTTTACTGATAGCACTTAAAATATGCTAATGGAGTTCAACTCTACTGTTCTGTATTAACTAACAGATTCGATACTTTATATTGAATTAAATCAAAAACAAAACATAGGTAGCCGCGGAAGCAGTATCATTTCGATTGCAATAACACGTGAAGTGTGATAAAACGGGCAAACTAAACTATCAGAATCATACAATATGTTTTGTCTTTGCATATCCCTCGTCCGTGCCTCCTGAAGTAGCTGGCCATGCTTGCTGGTTAAGGAAGTGGTGTAGCAATGCGGTGATAGAGCTGGGGAATAGAAGTGTGTCCCTCCTGTGTGCTTGGTGTCAGTGAAGAGAGAGGTGACCTGAGCCCGGGTTACGCTGTGGTCTCTGCCAATCTGCCTTCACTGTCGCTCGGCCTCGGGGACTGGCTGCTCGAGCCTCTGTCCGCCTCATCCTCCTCATCAGATCTACCAACACTCAGGTGTCTCCGGTACAGGGGAGGGCTACAGGGGTCAACACACACACAGACATACACACACCATTATATCATTAGTAGGCTGTATACAGCATAGAAACAACAATGAAGACTGTAGAAAAGCACAAAGGGTTTCCAAGAAAAATATGGAGTGGGGAACCATGAACATTTGAGGCAGCAAGTGAACACACTCCTCCTCAGGTATCTATAAACATGCTGACTGTGTGCAGACTATGTGTACATTTTATTGCGGTTTGATTCCCCACTCATTTTTCTTTTTATTATTAATTTCTAGGAGATAATCCAGCTGCAAACTTTCTGAGTGCATGCTGTATTGCAGCTGTGGGTACAGTCCCAAATCACACATATGCACAACAACTGTGGGAACTGGGCTCAATGCAGAACATGGCTTGTACAAGGTAGAGCCTACACACCAAACAGTGGTTTATGTTCTTTGAAAAACTGACCAGATAAAGATCAACTAATGATTGAAACATTGCCACTTAATAATAATAATAATAATAAAAACTATTGTTTGTTGTGCGGGCTCTACCTTCTACAAGGCATGTTCAACTTTGAGCCCAGCACCCACAGTTCATCTGCATATCTAACTCGTTACATGTCATCTGGGACAGTCCCAGATGGATCACAAAAACACAGCATTCACCAGCGTTCAAAACATGAGAACTCATTAATGCATCAGAAGAAATCCATCAGAGTAAATTCTCCTTCTCTGAACAATGTGTGAATATCATGCAGGGAAGTCAAAGGCTCTCTGAGACAAGCACTCACACTGTCCATGCATGAACATTTACAATATTGCATAATGGCTTGTATGTCTATAGTGCAGGGTAAGTCAAATTAGTTAGGTTCAGTGAGTCTGAGGTCTCATCATTCATTATTATGCTTCCAGTGTACTGGGGCTGACATCAACATTCATAGTTTTGTAGGACAGAATGTGATGTATATTCATACCTTGGTTCTTACTATCACACTTTTGAATAATGCAATGAGTATTAAATTTTCTAAAGCATACTCTAAATGTAGCATTTTAATTATGGTACAATTAGTCACGTTCACTTGTGTCAACAGGTGGGTCACATTTCTCAAAACTCCTCTTGCTTAACATGCTATGGCAAAAAAAAATTGCTTTTACCAACATCTGTTTACACTTGTCAAACAGCACTGATCACTTTCACGTACACACAGCCTTGAGACTCCGTGTCACTCACGATGCCACTCTCTCCCAGCCTATTTCTATCAGCGTCAAAAACAACTCACAGAGACACACTCGCACTTGCAGAGATACAATCCATCTTTGCAAAACAGAAGCAGGAGATTAATTTTGCTTTACAACACTAGCATTAGCATGTCTTATGGGGACTATTTTCAGTCCCCAGTTTATTTCTGTTGGCAGGGGGTGGAAAACATGAAAGTTAAAATAACAAACACTGCAAAAGCAAATAAGTAATCTTTGATATATTAATACTCTGCTTCTTTTTTGCAATGACAGACTATGCCTCTCAGGCAAGCAGTGTTTCTAGGTTGTTTATGATGCCATTAGAAACAGAACTGAGGACATTGGAGTGTGCAAATAACAGAAGACAAGCACAAACTATAGCCTTTTTTTCTTCACAAAAAATAAATAAATAAATAAATAAAATGTTGGCAACAGCAAAATGTGGGACGGTTGGCATCCTTTGAGAACAATGTTCAGAATGAAATGCTTGCACAAAGATTCCTCCTGTTTACGCTTAATGACTGGAAACCTGCAGCTGCAAATCAAATTTTACTGTGGCACCAATGAGGAGACAAGAGGACTTTTAAAAAATAGCAAGCCATACAAATCAGCTTTAAGATATCACAGAGATGATTAACCACATCACCTACAATTGCCTAACCATTTAAAACAGTAGACTAGGTTAGTGTGTTAATTTAGTGAAAACATCCAAGTTAAATTTTGATCACTCCAGGTTCCTGGATTAGCATCACGCCAAGCATCACCTTCTTCTGCTATTAGTCACTGTCAGGTTTGTAGAGATACTTCATCACCAAGCCATCCATTTTCTTCTGCTTCTTCTTGGCTTCTTTCTTGCTGGTTACAGGCCCCTTCTCATCATCAGATGCTGGAGCCGGGGCCCTCTTTACACTGCTGGAGCTACGGTAGGAGATGGTGGAACCGGAGGAGGACTCAGATGTCTCAGAAGAGGAAGAAGAGTCCTCAGACTCACTCTGCCTTTTCTTGGATCTCTTCTTGGACTTCTTGCTCTTCTTTCCTTTAGAGCTCCTCCTGCTGTGACGATCATCTGAGGAGGAGCTGTCCGACTCAGAGACTTTCTTTTTCTTGGCCTTGCGGCTGTGGGAGCTGCTGGTGCTGAAGCTGCTGGACGGCCGGCTGCTGTAGTCCAGAGCAGAGCCTGATGCAGAGCGACGCAGGCTGGATGTGCTGGAGCCAAGACCCGTGTCTTCGTTCCCTGCGCTCTTCTTCTCCCCCTCTTCCTCATCACTGGACTCATCAAGTTTGCTGCGCTTGAACTTGATGGGCTTGAAGCTCAGCACTTCATTGATGGCAGCCTCCAAGTCCGGGTCCAAGTAGTTGCGGTGAGTGACTGGCTTAATCTCAGAGGTGTCCAGCAGGTTGCCATCTGAGGATCGTGGTTCAGATGGATTGGAGAAACTGCGGCTGAGAGAGCGAGGACTGTAAGATGAAGTACCTGCTTCACTAAAGGCCATGCTCCGTGCATCATCATCATCCAAACAAACGCCAAACTCACTGAGGCCACAGCTGCGGGCCAAGGACAGTCGTGAGCTGCTGCGTCTTTCGTCCTTCCAGGAGGTGCTCCGGTGCAGGGATCGAGGACTAGTGTGGCTCACGCTGCTGATGGTGGACTTATTGTCATCATCCATGTCCAACATGCCCCTTCTGGTAGACATCCTGCTGGGAGCCAGGGAAGACACCATGGAGTCCTTGTCAAATTCAGGACTGCTGCGGGAGGTCCAGCGGCACTCCATGCCCTTCCTGGCTCTGCTGGTGGCCTCAGAATAGGCCAGGGAGATGACAGACTCTTGGTCATCCAGGTCTTCCTGTGCTTGGCTCTTCTTCCTGTCCTCCTGAAGCTCTCCGGACTTAGACTTGGCCTTGCGCATGGCGGAGTGGTCCGGTGCGTCAGTCTGTTCTTTGAGAGTGCTGAACAAGGAACTGTCGTCCCCTGTTCCCCCTATGGAGTCTTTCAGGTTGGAGCGCTTCCTGTAGCTTAGGGAACTCATGACAGACACTGACCGGTTCTGCTCTACCTCTTTCCCCTCTTTACTTACTTCAACCATCTTCTCCTTACCTTCTTGCACTTCCTTGGCATCTACATTTGCTGCAGATCTAAAGGGTTACATAAGCAAATTGACAACACAGACAAAACCAACAAAGAGACAGAGAGAGGAAAAAAATAAGGACTCCATGAACTTCAGAGGAAACATATCAAACCTTTGTTATATTTAATTTTCAGCAACATGCAACACTACAGTGCCCAGATGATTTTAACTGAATCTCAAAAGTTTGGATAGGTGGTAAATGGGATTTCTGATCTCTGTGCCTTGACGACTTTCCCTGATGTTGCGAGATTATGAATCTGTCATTTTCATTTTGTCCTTGGAACCAGTAGAGTCAAAGAAGATAAGCCATATAAATAACCTCCGGCTATAGCTGGTATGTATATAGAAAGTGAGGTAATCAACCAGTGGGAAGATCCATCTAACTGAGGCAGAGGGGCCATTTAGCAGCCGTGCCAACTGGCCACGGGCCACTTCAATAAATTTGACAGCAGCCGCTTCCCCCTGCCGCCTCCTGTCATTAGAAAGATGACTGGGAGAGAGAGCTGACACCTAATCATATGAAACACCCATCTCTCTGGAGCTCACTGCCCTAAGTAATCCTGGGCCTTTTTAGGGCCGGGAATGAGGATAGCTTCATCACTGTGTAACCGCAGAGATGAGTGCTGGTGGTTTGTCATGATGCAATGTGATGAAAGCATTAACCTGGCGCTCTTAAGGCTCCCCTCGTCTGACAGAGTCTTGGTGGAGCCCTTGTTCTTGGACAGCCAAGATTTAACTCCATCCACACGGTCCTCCACCTCTGAGTCTGTTTCTGTCTCATCCCCGCTGCAAAGAAATAAAATCAAGAGTTGGTGAGAAGGATCCAACACAACACAGTACAGCAAACATACCCATCTTAACAAGTCATTTAATCTACCATGGAATTTTACGGTCATTTTTTTTCTTAACATGAAAAAAAAACAGGGAGTTGAGATCATTTCCCTTGTTTTCAAAACAAATCAACTTGCTCCAAGAACCTTTCTGAATCAAGTATTAATTTCTTGATAATTGTGAAGTGGCCTGCCTTACTCTACCTTGTGTCAAGATATTGACAGTCCAGAAACGTCACTTCATTGGAAGCAGATTTTAAGACTGGGTATGAGACTAAATGACTTGTGAAGATGAACATTTCTTTACAGTGCAACACTGGGAGATGATGAATTGTTAGTCATACAATAGCTGCATTCTTTCACACACAATATACTTGGATCAGCACGATGCACAGGCAAGACAGGCTACAGGTAAGCAACAGTTATGTGTTGCAGTAATTACAGAAACATCCAAGGTGCTTTGTGTTCAATGGAAGTGGTTGAGCGAAGAAACGCATTCACTAAGCAGAATGTAAATGAAGCTCTGAAGGCCTAATTAACTTGTTTGGCTGGGTCTGTGCAGTTCGCATCTGTGTGGCATGTGACCCGTTCATTGAGATTGTTATTGGAGTGGAGCCAGTGAGACAGCCCTCTATCCCCGAGCTTGACAGTAACAATCAATAAACAGAGACCTACTGCCCCGATGAGAAAAAACAGTAGATCCCACCCGGATAAGGTCAACCCTTGTTCATTTGTTTCAAATTCAAGGTGAATTTTCTGAATTATGCATCCCCCTGTGTGCGGGATTTAAGGTAGAGGGAAATGGGAGAAGACATAAGCTGTAAGTCAATACTCCTATCATAGACAAAATGTGTTCGTGAACTACGGCACGATACTTAAAAAAAAAAAAAAAAAAAGACCAACTCCATTTATTTGAAAATGTCATTTCCAGCATTGTTGCTAGCTACCGTGTCCTCCATGGCTACATGATGTGTGAAAATGAATTTCATTTGCATTTCATTATAATTTAATGATCGTTTGTTGATGCATATGTTCTAAACTTCTAAGCTAGTCTTGTTGTCATGACATGCACAACTCTGATAAGCTGTGGCCATCTGGGGTAGAAAAACAGAAAACTCCATGTTGCATTTTGTGGTTTCAGAGCTAGACGACTGATTTTATAAACACTAAATCAGCGCACAACCCTGTTTGCTCTCTGATAGCAGAAGAGCAGTTTCATTTTTTAATTCCTCTTGATTCATGACAGATTCTCGGTTATATCCTGACAATTAATTAAAATTAATTGTTTACCCACTGCAGCTTCAAAAGAGGCATGCTTCATTAATTTAAAATATTTGCCCTGTCTGTCCCTGAACAGCAGATATACTACAACCAGTGTCTAAAGGTTTACTATTATTCAAACATGAGCAATGCAGGTAACTGATCTTTCTTCTTGGATGAGCTTATCTATCAGAGGCTTGGAACAGGATGCAAAATGCTTATCAGGAGCAAACACAATATTCGAAGAGGTCTGAGATGACAGCCAGACTGCTGAGCTCTGTCGTTTGTCCACATATTAACATGCCAGCTACGTAGATCTCCCAGTGAATAGAGTACCATTTCCTTTGTCACTAGGTGACATGTCACACATTAAATCATGTTTACACAGAGAACAAAGTGACTTCTACCCCCTTCCCTCTCTCTTGGTGGTCTGCGTGAAAGTTTTTTTTTTCTTACCTTGAAAAAGGTGTGTGTGCATGTGTGTATGGGGGTGTATTGTGAGAGAGCGAAAAAGTGAGAGAGAGAGAGAGCGCGGGGAGAGAAATAGCACATAGGCAGAAAGAAGCATCCAATTCTTACTCTGGATTGAATGGTATCTCTCAGGCCTTCTGTTGTTATGAGCATTAACATTGGCCTTTTAGCCATTATTTAGCTTTCTCGTCATCAACCTTGCAGTCGGGCTTTCCGGGAGAGGGTAATGATGATCCCATAAAGGCTAAATGGCCTTATTTTATTTTCTATGTGTCTGCAGAGTGAACCTGCTCATCTCAGAATTTGATTTGAAAGGCACTTCATGAAGCAGCAAGCTAACATTCAGAGCTTAAGTTTGCCTTTCACTCCTCCTTTGTTCAGTTTTTCCTGTGTCTCTATACTTTGTATACTGAATGCAAGTTTATGTTCAGTTGCCTTCTTTGTTTCTTTTGAGGAATTACATGGATAGGGGGCAAAGTCTTGTCGCTCTGCCATGTAATGGTGATACTGATTTGTGAAGTTTGTTTCACAGTTGGTTAAATGTGGCTACATTTGACACTGCAATCCATTTTTCAGCTCCACGATGCATGCTCTGACTTCTTTCTTTTTTTTTTTTTTTTAACAAGAAGCATCACACACCAATATCTTGAAACCTATCCACAGTAAACCCTCCGCGCTCTCTCTTTGTCTTTCTCATACCCTACTCACACATAGACACACACACAAATAAAAGGTGCCTTGCAATTGAGTGCTTTGCAAATGGTGTCACAAACAATTTGTCCTTGGCCCCACACCACTCGCTAACCAGTCCTGAGGCTCCTAGATACAAACAAGCCCCAAGAATTTAGAGGTGGACATTAATCGCTTCTGACAATTGGCCTCCACTGGTTGTAAATCTTTGTCACAAATACTTACACTCAGCATCAAATCGAGTATGGCTTGTTCCTATCACTTCAGCACTTCTGCTACAGCCTACCAATCTCGTACTCTTATGCTATCTATTCAACATATGTGGATTACATACTGGTGAAAACAGAGCACCAAGCATCAATACAGAGTGCACTCCACACACTGGCCCTGCATATTATGCTACTGGAGGATAATTAGCACATTGTAATTAGCACAGGGGATAGTTATCTCAAACCCTGGTGGTAAAAACAAAAACAAAGAGGAGTTTCATTAGATCCAGGGTACTGATACACATATTTACACAGGTTTCACTGTACATCCATAGTCCTGCAGTATGTAATACTTCCCTTACTTTTAATACTGGAGGAGACACATTCAGTGGCCATGATAGTTTGCTGAGGGAAGCCCTGTATGATCTTCTCATGCATTAGAGGTATTTCTACATTGTCACCAAATACCGTAATAAAATTTCTGCTGTTATGATCTTTGTATCAAAGCGGTCATTAACAAAAACATTGAATGGTAACACAGATCATCTGGAAAATCCTCTTCATTATTTAAAGACAAACCATGTCCTCCATTATTATTATTACCCACATTGCTACTGCATTGAAGGAGGAAAAAGTAAACATGGCAAATCATTTCTCTTTTCCTTGAGTTGCACAAATAGAGAAGCAGAGCACTGATGCAGACGAGTTGTCTAATGAAAAATGGATAACAACGAGTATTGATTCATAAAGAGCGGGATGCCATGTGTCTTTGAAGAAGCAATCAGAGGTTGAAGCATGAAATCATAAAAGGGTATGTCTGCTACAAACTGATGACTACATTCTTTCTTTATGTTCTGATTAATGCTTAAAATATTGAACACGGCACTTAAGTGCTATCATTGTATAAAACCGAAAGCAAATGGGATTTAGTCACCAAGTTTTTCCAGTAGTTAGGACACATGCACTTATCATTCACTATCAATGAATAAACGTGCAAGCAAGACCAAATGGGCATTTTTGTTATGTAAAAGGATGAAATGAGATTGGATTAGTGAACTATTTGCATGCATATAAATCAGCACCTGAGTGTGCAGTTATTGTCTTGCACTGCTGTGAATTTTTCACAGAAAACACTAGCAGACTCTATTTTAAAAACGTTCTGCCAGTGGGATAATATCACATGCTTATGATATAAGTGACACTTGCTTCAGGAATTTTCTAGAAACAACTATCTTGAAACAAAGCAGATTAAGGCAGAGCACTTCAAGAAAGCATTTTCAAAACACTCTGTAACTGTGTTTTATAAATGTCTTTAATAAATAAATAAAGTCGATTTTTATTCGAAACAAGGGCAGTCATCTCACCCCACTGGCAGATTTTTCCACTTTTCATAATAAATAAGATTTTGAGATGCAATACGGCTGTAGATTAGAGATGGGTATTTTTTGCAGTGAAAGTTGAAGCACATTCTTAATAGACTGCTGAAGGGCAGCGATAATGAGGCTGCCTCTATTCAGTGTTCAATGTGCAAAGTCATGACGGGACTGCATATATTGAAGCGCAAAAATTACTTTATAAGTTTGTTCAAAAAAACGTGTTATAAGAATTTTAAAACTGCTTTCTTGAAAAATCCCCAGTATACCCATATCAACCTATAAACTTTGTTGAAAAGTGGAAAGCAGAGAAGAGAATGGAAACTATTTTGTGGATCTGGAAGACAGTAAAAACAACTGTGGAATTTAGTAGAAAGCAGGTGTCTGCTGATAGTTCAAATCACGCAAAGGATGATGGGTAATAATATTCAAGGAGACAATGATGCAGTATCTGAGGATCTAATACATTATGTAACTCTGCAACACACTGATGCTCTTCAACTGAGTCACATCTTTCCACAGCAATGAAACTGGAGTGGAGGAAAATACTGGTGTCATTTATATTTATAGCCCATCTACTACTGTCCGCATTTAATTTACATTTCCACAAATAATGTCACAGTGCATGCTGTATGTAATTTGATTTTTAAACATTTACTTGGTTTTCATTGCTTAAAATATAAACTTTATTATCTCAAACCTAGCTTGAAATTATTTTCTGTCCCAGCTACTAAACTTCTAAAACTAAACTTCCACATATTCCTGTGGGGTGTGAGCTGACTCACAGTGAGCGAGTGTATCATAAAACAAATAATAATAAAACAGAGAAATTATTTTAAAAATATAGACTATTAAAGGTGTATAAATTAAGACTCATGTTTATGGATTACATAACTCGGGCAATGTTCAAGTCTGTGGAATTTGTTCCTCATTTTGTATAAAAATGAATGGCAGCCAATGGCTTCCCCTGAATGTAGGAACACAAGCCCTGATATCTCCAGCTGTGCTGACTTTGCAGACATCCGCATGAATAATGTAGAGGGGCAACCCTAAAAATTGAAACTTAAAAAACACCAGTATTATCCTTTTAAAATTACCTTATATCTCTGAGCAGGTTTTGTATTCTGTCCCAGATTTGTTCTCATCACAATGATATTGTGAATAACACTAAGTGCAAGATTCAGGAATACTGCATTATTCTCTCGTGGGTGAAATGGGCGAGAAAACAACTTGAAAACAACCACAATGACTAAAACAAAGGATGCATTTTCTGTTCTCACGTTTTGCTCTTTCTTTTCTGATATTTTGTCACCATGTCTTGTAAACTGCAAGAAGTGAGGAAAGACACCAAACAAAAGCAGAGGAGGAGAAAAGAGAAACAGAAAAAAGGTGAGATACACAGTGTGAAAGAGGGCAAAAATAAGATAAGAACAAGTAAATTGTCTCACACACACACATACACACACACACACACACACAGGTACTGTCCATTGTGAAGCAGGGACTCAGTAAGTCAACTCATGCTGCTCCTGGCCTCGTTCTCAAATGGAGCCAGGGCATATAATGTCTTCCTTTTAGAGGTCTGTATTATCACTGTGTTTACCTCAGCGGGCTCAGAGCTAGTATAACCCTCAACCTTTCGGCAGAGAGACGGAATAACCAACCAGGGAAAACCAGCAAAGAGACAAAAGATCAGGAGCAGGGAACTGAATTAAATCAGGCGAGAAGTAGTTGGGGAATAGAGAGGGTACAATGACTCATAGTCTCAGTGCGACGAGTGAAAAAACAGAGGGGAGAGATAGAAACGGATATAGGAAGGTGTGGGGATTGAAAATAATTAATAGATTCAAGACCAACAGACTGCTTAAGGAATAAGATGTTCTCATTTGGTAGTTTTCTTGCAACTTAAAAGAGGAGACTGCTTCAAGGCCATAGTGAAGGCTGTAGTCTGTATCTAGGATCTTGGCATACAGATGCTCTGACAAAACAAAATGCTGAATTTCTACAGAAAGGACTAATAGCACTTTTAATCCAAGCACGCAGGTTTTGCAAGGATTTTTATTACGCAGGACTAACCGCTAAAAAATAAAAACGCTGCATGTTTGACCTCCAAGTCAACCGGTATCACAATCTTCCAACCCGAGCGTTTTCTTTGACGTTCCACCACGGCAGTCTCTCATTAGAACTACACCACGGACATAAGTGAGAGTCCAATCCAAAAGATCTTGACTTATTCATAATTTATCATATTACACGGGTTAAAGTTAAACTGAGGTTAGGAATCCCTACCTAAAACATAGAGCATGTTCTGTATCATCGCGTCTATGGTGCAAATGAGTAGGTGATCCGTTCAAGCCAACTGGAGCCGATAACTGTTGCAGGGTTCAGAACACAGGACTGAAATGCCAGTTAACCCGTTTACGCTGAGCTCAAGTCCCCAATGGCAGAGGTATTTGAGCTCAGTGTAAAAAGGGGATCTGGGATCTGCTGTACCTATTGATTAGGTCTTCATTGTCATCGCTCTCCATCTCATCCTCAATGGCAGCCTGCAAGTCGCCTATCCTCTTGAAGGCCAGCTTAAGGTCCACTTGTAAGCTCTGATTCGCTGCCTCCAGGCTCTCAATGTCCATTTCCTGGAGAATGGATCACAGTGCAGAAGACGCACAGTTACCTCCTCCAGTATAAACTTCAAGTAATTGTGTCAAGTGTAAAATGATTTCCCCGCCACTTTTCTAGAAGTGCCCAAGGCCTCACCAGTTCGTGCTTCTTGCGGCTGGCCTCACCCTCCTTCTTGGACAGCTCGCCCATCTCCTCTTTCAGGTCCCTTATCTGCCTCTGCATGCGCTTATTCTGCTCCTTCTCCCGGTTCTCCGCAGCGCTGTGCTGGTTTCTCTCCTCCGTCATCTTCTCCAGGTTTTCCTTCAGACGGCCCACCAGGCTCTGAGGAGGAACCGTTTTGAACCAGGTGACCTTTTGGGAGTATATCTATGTTCCCAGCATCCCGTTTTCCCTAAATGTAATTTTTCAAACTGCAAGCAGCCCCGTGTTCCCTCAATCTTATGTTCCTTCAACAAAAAAAGAAAACTTATATCCATAGCTCTGGTATATGAACAAATGCATAATTTAAATTGCAGGCTCAGTAAAGCTGCTTCGAAAGACACTACTGACGTACATTAGGGTTTTAAATAAATGTTTTTACATGTTATTTTATTACTATAATTTTACCAGACCTTAATTAAAATGACAAAACTTTAACAAATTTGGAATTAGCTCTGGCATGAACAATATTAGCCATAAACATGGCATTAATGATCAGCAATAAACATAACAATACTTCCCATGAGCCACTAAAAACCACCCAACCTGAACCTACTTTCTCCAACGTACTAGAAAACCAGGCCAATTAGCTTCATCTATTTTTCATCTATTTCTCTGTTAAACTGTTAAGCGTCCCATGCTTTCATCACCACTGTCCACACTCTTAACATCAGGCGACTCAGTAAAGATTTCTGCATTAACTATGTTCTCCAGCTGAACTTATTAAATCACCACCTGTGCACTATGGTTTCTTCAAATCGGTTTATGCATTTTTGTTAATATAACACAGATATGGATATTACTGTTCTTTATATGTTGTGGGAAGACAGGATTGAGGGAGCATGGGGCTGTTTTCAGTGAGCTAACTTTTTTTTTTTCACTTTGTAAAGATATATATTCAGGGAGAGGCCTGGGAACACAGAGTGGACCCCGACCTCTCACACAGCTCACACAGCCAGTATCAAATGAAAACCACTTAAGCTATAGCTCTTTTGTTCTAACTTAGTCCTCACAAGCTTGCTCCTGGTCAAACATAGTTGGACTTTGTTCACTTTTGAAATGGCAATGTAGTTTGAACGATGCTGCTAAGTTACTCGGATCAAACATTTATTCCTTGGTGGATTTGTACTGAACCAGCACCTAGGGGATTTGGGGCTGGACATTCTATCCTTAACTTATATATATCTGCCTCTTAATTATTAGTAAATTAAATGTCAAATTTGGAGATAGAGGTGCACAAAGCATGTTTTTTACCTTTATGACATTACAAAAGACAGAAGGGGTGAGCTCACCTCTAAGCGTTTGATCTGTGTCCTCTCATACTCCAGCTTGGTCTCCAGCTCACGAATCTTGGCCTCCTGACGGCTCACGAGAGACTTTTCCACCATGGACTGTTCCTGGAACTCGAGCTGGCTCTGCAGTGAATGAAGCTGAAAGACGGGCACATACGCACACACACACACATACACACACACACACACACACACACATACATCACATCACAGACCATCATCACTCCCTGAGGAGCGCTGCTCACTGCACACCTCCTCCCTGACCTCTGTTTTTCCAGCTCCTCTTAAGTGAACGCTACAAATATTCTGTACTGATGTTAAAAGTGAATGAACGTTCTCTTTTTTTCACCCTTGTTGTAAACTGTTAATCCGGTTAATACCAACAACAGTTTTGTTGGTAGATAATATTATAATGTTCCCAGTCAAAGTGATGAGCTCTAGTCACAGTCGTTTCACAGGCTCTGTGGAGAGGGAAGATCAGTGCCACACTTGCTCCATCTGAATCATTTTCTCATGACTGATAAAGGAAGAAACATATGTCATAAAAAATACTGACCCAAAGTGCAGTATGGCGTGTAATGAGGGACTTTGAACCTGAGTCAAAGAGGATTTGGAGTTCTGCTCTGATATTACCAAAGAAGCCAGATTTTCCTCCTGTTGGGGATGTGATGACCCCTTCAAGGTCAGAGAATTTAGGTGGCTATCGCTGCCTTCTCTGGCAGGTCTTAACAATGCCTTACAATATGGTGTGCTCAAGTATGCAAAGAAACTAGCAAATACAGAGGTCTTTGCATTAGTAATAAGAGGAACACATTGCATTTGACTCCTCTGAGGGCAACTATTGAGAGGCCACGATTAAAGTGTGAGTAGGAGGATTTTGCAATTCATTGCAATAATTGTATTATCAGAGGTGTTGTAAAATCAGCAAATCCCACTAATATTTGAAAGAGCTTGCAATTTTGCATAAAATTACCTAGTTAAGTCTTGCAATTTCACCCAGTGATCATATTTTACGACATCAAATAGCTGAATTGGCCTATAAACAAACGAGACAAACCATCTGATAGCACTTTTACATGTGTTTCCAAATGATCACGTAAAAAAAAAGTAGTAATAATAATAATAAGTTACCTAAAACTGTCCTGATATTTCACACAAAAGTGAACATTAAAATGCTGCAGTGGACCACAAGCAAAACATTCATTTCACTTTTCAGCCATGGAGCTGAAATGCCAAAACAAGAACAGAGGCAAATTACTTTGACAGGCTGGTGCATCAAGGTCAGAGTTAAGTGTTCAAAGGACCAAAGCAAGTGCCTTAATTTTGATTAATCTGTTAGGCCATGGAAACAAGTTGCTGAGTTAATGTGCATGACCCGTTGTATACATATGGTAGCAAAGTGCAGGTTTTTTTTTTTCCTTTACTTGATTTTTACTGATTCCCACCATTTGGATGCAAATTGCATTGCAGTTATGAGAATAAAACAGCCACAAAGAATCAGCATTTTTGGTCACAATAATCAGAGAAACTCCGCAGAGCATAGAGGTCTAATCAGAAGGAAGACTTGAGGCAGCATGCTGTTTCCTGGCAGGCAGCTATAGTTCTCTTGAATACTTTCTTGTACCTTTTCCTGGATCTCCTGCTTCTCCTTTGTGGCCTCCTCCAGCTGGGCCTGCAGGTCACTGATCTGGCTCAAGTCCCTGGCAGACTAACATGCACACACATACACACAGATAAGGTCAGTATACAGAGTAGCAGTGTGTGTGTCTGTATGTGTGTGTGAGAGTGAGAAGAGGGAGAAAGATACATAGAGGGGAGAGAGAGAGAGAGGGAAAGAGAGAGAGAGAGCATGCATATGACTTTAAACATTCAAATATTGGTGGAAAAAAGTCCACTTTCAGTGTCAAATGTTCACAGAAAATAATGCAGTCATGCCAAATGATGTGTAATTCCTGTCATCTGCTGTAGAACAGACTGTCTCTCTCTCTGATGGCAGCAAATAATAACATGGCACATACAGTACACTATTTGGAAGGGAGCCTTTTTTACATCTCACCTCAAAGCTTTTGTATTACATATGTGAGAAAAAACTGTGTTAGCAACATGGTAATGGAAAGAGATATGGTATCCCACTATGTGCCAGATTTCTGGGGTTGGGTCACTGTCCATTGCCATTATACCTTCATGTCTTACACATGATGTCATGTCAGAAAGTGCTGGGCAAGTTGCTTAGAAAACAGATCATTACTTATTGCTCATTTTTAAAGTAATCACATTAATTACTAAATGGGAAAAGTTCTTAGTTACATTACTCATTACATTATTTTTTGTTACTCCCCGACAAAAACATCGGCCTGGTTTTATGTTGGTGAAATGCTCAGTAAATGATGCATTATGGGGACGAGTAACTGTAATGTAATTACTGAATTTAAAAACGGAGCTTGTTACACTCCTCATCAGTGAGAAAAGTAATCTCATTACCACTCAACACTGACTACTGGCCAGAGCGTCCTGTCTAGTAGAGGAGGTGTGAAGACAGGCTCATGATTCATGGTATACTGCGGGCTATAAAACAGGTAGCTGTGATGCTGGCAGGCTGGGTTACCTGGGAGACCGCAGCCTTGTGTTTCTTCATCAGCTCATTCATGTCCTCCTGATCCTCCTCCATACGAGACTGCAGGTCATTCTTCTCCCTCTGCAGACGGCTAACCTGCTCCTCTAGCTGGGAGACAAAGAGAGAAGGAAGGACATTTCAGTACAGAATGGCAGGGTTTATTCGCGAGCTACTGAATATGATAAATGGTCATTAGCTAGCCAAGCCCTGGCAGTCCTGGAATCTCATCTAATGGCAATGAAACACAATCTGGACAGGGTTCTGGCTGGAGGATGAGACCAATTGTAGATAATCAATTGGCTCATTTAGGCGGGGAAAAGTGCAGCCAGTGCAGCATACTGGTGATGTACCATTTAGAGTTCATCCTCTCTGTTCAGGGGAGACAGACTCAGGCCTTCAACATGCATTCTCTAATCTGAGACATTTACAAGACCTTTCCTCGCCATAAATGCAGCAATTAACAAGCAGAGCACAGGCGCACAAGCACTCTGTGTGTCGTCCCCAGAGACACAAACATCCTCAGTCTACATTTCTGAAATGCAGACAGTACTCTCATGAGACAGCCATTAATGAGCAGATGGAAAGAAAAAAAATTCAACAAAGCTTATTTATCCATTAGAGCAAAATGTTGAAATGAGACATATGCCAAAGGGCATTTATTATTTCAATACTCCACCATGGATGGATTATGTATGCATATTAATGTCGCAACCCTTTTGCATTTTGAAGAGGGAAAATTTGATAGGCACAAGTTCTCTATTAATTAAACATTTTTTGTTGGTGTTTTTGTTTTGGTTTAATTTGCTCATCAAAAGAAGAGGAGCAAAACATATTTACACAAAGCGATTTCTCCTAGGCAAGGACTTTATCGAAAAAGTGTATCCTTGGTATATAATGAAAAAGATAGTTATGTTTCATGAGTTGAGGAGCATTATGAAAAGTATTTTACAGATTATATACATACATTATTGACAATGACACACTGACACACAGGTGTTACTAACGAAATGAATTAAGGTTCCATACCTAAAAAGAACAGAACCTTAATTAATATCACCAGTAACACCCGTGTTTACCTAATATTTCATGTCAAAATGGCAGCTGTGAAAAAGGTCTATAATTTGAAAGCAGCCTTTGCAGTTCAACCCTCAGATATCACACAATCCAGACACATTGCCAACATTAACAATTTACATAGACTCACCGACATCTTGGCTTTGACCACATCCTCCATTTGGATGTGTAAGTCCTCTATTTCGATCTCCATGCCCTTACGAGCTTTCACTGCAGCCGCACAGGTGAACTCTGACTCCTCCAGCTGTGGGAGACGGGAGGGAGGAAGAGGCAGGAGGAGGTGAGGGACGAACATTAGGAGGCCGGAGTCAAGGACGTGATTAAATCTTGCTAAAATATGAGGACATGCAAGAGACTGAGGATTTATGAGCCTGTGCAGAATTTTACAACTCGGAGACCAAGTAAAGTTTATAAATTTATGCCTGGGCTGCACTAACAAGGATTAAGCCTAAACCTGGATCAGATTAAGGTTTATCTATTAATTCTGTTGCATTAAACTTAAAACCAAAATGTAGAATAACAAGTGTTACATTTAAATCATACATTTTAATGTCAGTTTAATTGATCAGTAAACCCAGATTAAAGTGAGGTGGTTTAAAGACATCAAAACTGCAGCATATTTGAGGTGGATGGAGCAAAATGAAAGAGGGAGGGAAAAATTCGCAGAACAATTTTTTTGACCAACTCTGTTAAGAGTTTTCTCAAAATTTAAGAGACTGCTAATTCTTTGATGTGACACTGCTGGTGAGTTGGCCAGTGTAGAGAAGCTAACAGATTTCAGTAATTGAAATTGTTACCTATACTGTCCACGCTTTACGGCATTACAACATAGGCTGAGTTGTTACTACTGCCAGCTTTGTTCTCTGTCCTCTTCCTAAAATGGTTCATGTTTTGTTAAATCACATATAATTCAATATGACAGATGAACTTCATAAAGCTAATCGCGAGTTATAATCCTAATCAAAGATTTGTTAAAATGAATTTAAATTTGTGTCGTCATGCAGCTCGGATTATTTCAAAACCCAGATTTATTCATTTTAAACCAAACAAAATTATTATCCCTAGTCCTAGATTAATTTAATCCTTATTGGTGCAACCCGTCTAAGTGTGTTTGAGTTGGACCAACCGGTCTGTCACATATTCATATCAACCCTAACCAAAACGGCGTTAAGGTCGAGGGTACAGCTAAGACACAGCAAAGTGTTTAAAACATTGGTGTACTTGATTTTTGAGCTGGGCGATCTCCCTCTTGCTGGGGGCGTTATTCTTCAGGTGGTCCAGCATAATTTGGGCATCAGCCAGCAGCACTTTGGTTCTCCTCAGATCTTTCTTGAGCTTCTTCTCTGTCTCCACATCCCTCTGGCTCACCTGGAGGACAAAACAGTCCGTACTATCAAATGCACTCTATTGTTTCAACCCCATTTCAAAACCCATCAAGTCCTTTCAAATCAAAAGAAGGGGCAGGTTCAAATGCACACACTCATAGTGGTGAGAGGCAGTGTGATGCGGGTACCTGGTCCTGGGCGCACAGCAGTTTGGACTCCAGCTCTCTTCGCTCACGCAAGACTTTCTGCTTGTCGTCATACTCCTCCTCCAGCTGTACCTCCATCTGCTTCAGCTGCAGGACACATGAGCAGAGTGTCAGGATGTGCAAACGGATGACCGCTGCTAAACAAAGTCAGACGCAACACACCATCTATCATGCTGCACGACACAGCTGCTCGCACAGGTCACACACACATGGATGCCAGTAAAAACAGGCCTGCAAGTTTATGGATGTGGCACCACAGGCGAATGTGAAAGAAATGGTTTTATCATATCAAAATGAGATTCTATATGTTGAATATTGACGCAAATGCAGACTTTTTGTTTTATGCATCTATTTATTTTGTAATTAATATATTCAGATGAGCTGATATTTAATGCAATGAACAAATCTAGATATGGGAACACTTTTCTTCTCAGCAGATAAAGTGCATTTGCATCCAGTTTCGTTCTAATGAATAATCAAGTAGTTGGGAATGTACTGAGGGATTTGAATGTGGAAAAAAATAAAAAATAAATAAAAATGACAGCATTACAAAAGGCCTCTGTAAATTACCAGCTATTTTTGTTCAAAAGCAAGATGTCAAATTTGATGATCGTATTTACAAATTGAAAATATAGAGCAATATGCAATTGCAGGAGGGAGGCCTTTAACATTATTTTTAGCTGTGTATGAAATGCATGAAACTACCATGTATTATAGAAGGAAAATAATAATTCAAAATTGACCAATCCATTCAAATTGCCTTTTTCATTCAGAGCTACATTCAAGAATTTCAGTATAGTAAAATAAACCATAATCATAATGAAAATCATAAAAATGCACTAGAAATTACGCTGTGTATGCAAGTGTATGTTTGTCAGTGATGCTTTACTGAAACCTTGACCAGACTCTTGACAGTATATTGTTAGTTGAAGACGGAGAGGTTGTGAACAGGAAAGAAAAAAAAAAACAAGCCAAGTAGATTATAAATGTGGTGAAGAGAATGAGCAGCACCTACCTTCTTACTGCAGGACTGTCTGATCTCCTCCACCTCTTCATCCTTATTCTCAATCTCTTTAGAGTGGTTCTGCCGCTGCCTCTCCATCTCCATCTCAAGCCGCAGCTTAGCCTGAGGACACGGTGAGGACACACAAGTACAGTAAAATGCCCCAATAAAAGCACAAACATGAACACCACAAAAACACACAAATAATGGCACACGGAAAAAAGACTGAGAATCTGAAACTATAGTGTATTTTTTCCGAAATGAGTCAGCCACCATTTGTAACGAATGTGACGCTTACTCTCACAAAATAATTATTTGAACGAAATTTGTGGTACTTTTTTTTTTTTAAGAATCTGAGGATAGTAGCTTATTACTGTGCTAAAAAACTTATAACACCTACAGACTAGATCCTGTACAGTTTAGATATTAGAGACTGAATTATTAATCTCATGTATCATACGTATATAGTTTTTTTTGGAATAAAAGTCTTCAAATGCTCTCCCATATGCTCCTAAAGGAACAGTTTGCCCAAATTACATAAAAGATGTTTTCCCACTTACTTTCAACAAGGCGCAATGCTTTCGAATAAGAGGTGGATAGATGCAGTTTGCCAGTGTTCTTTGGCAGGAAATAGTTTCCAACAAACCGGTTTGCCCCCAAGGGCTGTGGATTATGGTGGTTATCCATGTCATTGTTTTTGGAACGAGCTGTTGCTGTTGAGTTGTAAATTTTTGACAAGTTGAGCTTCCCAACAGAATACCCATCCAGCCCTGCTGTACTGGGGTCCCAGATGACAGGCTGGAAACCTCGCCAAATCACACAGAAATGATCTATCTATCTGGACAGACTGCACTAGGGATAGGTGGGAAAATGCACGTAATCTTTTTTGTATTTTGGGTGGTCTGATCCTTTAGACAACACATCATTTTCTCCACCCGGTACCTGCTCCAGCATCTGGATGGTTCCAGCCTGTTCGTCCAGCTCCTCCTCCTGGTCCTTCACCTTTGCCTCAAGGTCGCGAAGCTGCTTCTTGATCTTAGCCAGCGAGGCCTCATCCTTGGACTCCTGGGAGGAGAGATCCTGGAGCTCCATCTCCAGCTGTTGCACCTTCACATTCGCCGCACACAGCTCAATGTCCTTGTCCTGGAGGGGGGCAAGCACAGAGGCACGCTCAAACACACATCTGAACTGGAGCAGCCCAGTTATGTCACGCAGATGTGCAGAGCAGACACTCTGTCCCCAGAGAGGACACCACAGTGTATCCAGAGTGTGTTGCGTAGCCTACCTGCAGCTGCTGGCGGAGGCTGAACATCTCACCGGTCATTAAGTCCCTCTCTCGGGCCAGCTTCTCCCTCTGGCTCCTCTCTCTTTGTACCTCGCCCTGAGCCTGGCTCTGCTCCATGTCAAACCTGGAGCACACACACACACCCACACACATATATGCACACAGAGCTCAATGGCATGCTGACTAGAGTTGGGTAGCAAACTCGGTACTTTTAATGGTACCTAACAAATTAAGTCAGTACAGCTGAGTATCTGTTCATATTAGATCAATCAGTGGCAAATTTCAGTACTCCTTGTTTACCGCTTGTTGCAAGTGCGCATCTGGGTGAGAGAGTATACGTTAGATAGAGAGAGAGAGAGAAGACTAAGTTACCCCTGCACTAAACCTACAGCTTCTTCAAGTCCAACACAGTCAGGTACAACGGTGACCCCAAAACGGTCTGAAGTGTGGTCACACTTTTTTAAATTTTTAATATTTGTGATGCAAAATACAAAGCTGTGTGGTGTGGTGCATTACAAGAAAGTGTTTTAAAAAATAACAGCGCTGAAATTGAGAAGTTAGGACTTCTTTTTTTTTTTTTTACAACTGAAATTACATTTTTGTTATGAGAGAGAGAGTAAAGTACTGAAAAAGGTACTGTTGGGTCCTGGAGTTTCAGTCAGGTTTTAGATGCTTTACAGTTGGATTTTTATGTGTTTAGACACAAATGGATAGCTATCTGATTACTCAAAAAGCATTTTGTATGCCAAATGTAAACAGAGTATAAAACAATACAACACTGGAAGTGTGATAGACACCCACATAGAAGTGGGAGTTTGTCATCATGAAGTGATTGTGTGGATGTAAGTACTCTATCAGTTGTGTATTATGAAAAAAGCTGACTCCAAGAAATACTTTTCCAACAGTATTCACTGTCTTGAAACACTAAGCCTACCTAACTATACTTAAGTCAAGTTATTTACTAAGTTTTGAGCTTATGAGAAGCCATTAGATTGTACACACCCCATAGACCAACATGAGTAGAACACTGCCTCTGTTTTAGCCTCAACTTTTATCCATTTTCATTAGCCATCAATTTACAATTGGGTTGTAATAATGTGCATAATAATGTTTTCTTCAATTGTCTAGGGCAGAAACACTTATGGCTGGCGAACTTAACAGCTAAGTGTTTCATGCTGTCAGCTCGCTGTAATTCCCTTTTTTTTTCTCCTCTGTGAAGCGCAGCTGAAAATAATTTCACCCACAGAGCATCTTCAATTAGCCACAGGGGAGAGATCACATTCTGCCACAGCGATGGCTTCTCAAGTGCTTAAAGTCTGAGTCATTTTCTCAGCTAATGCAATTCCACAGATTACAGACCATCTCAGTTGCTATTCAAATTAAAGAAAACTTTCTTCTTCTCCAGGGTGGGTCAAGACGTCTACACCGAGCCATTCAAGGAGAAAAGAGCAATATGTTCTCTTTGTTGCATGTGTGAACGAGTAGATAGATAGCCAGATAGCCAGATAGATAGCCAGATAGATAGCCAGATAGATAGATAGATAGATAGATAGATAGATAGATAGATAGATAGATAGATAGATAGATAGATAGATAGATAGATAGATAGATAGATGCTGGAGTTTGTTTGGGCTCACTTCCTCTGTTTCTTCTCCAGCTCATGGTTGCGGCTCTGTTGGCCCTCCAGGTGAAGCTTGGTGTCCTGCAGCTCTGCTGTCATTCTCTGGCACTTCTTCTTCAGCTGCTGCACAGAGCGCTGCACATCCTCATTATCTGTCTGCAAATCAGCCAGCTGCAGCATACACATGCACACACACGCACAATCACATGCACACAAATGCAAGTTCTTTTTTTATTTCTTAATGACAAATCAGTGCATGTGAATATTATGAGGTTTACTGTAATAAAAATGCATATATAACAGGCTGTGGATCTGTGGTCACAGTAACAGTCTTGGATACTTTAAAAGTCTAATAATAGAACAGAGCCTTGCCCTTCTCTCAAGATGTCTTTTGCTCTGCTGCTCCGTCTCCAGCTTGTCTTCAAACTCCTGCTGGAGTTTCTTTTTGGTGAACTCCATTTCACGAACGGCTCGGTTGTATTTTAGCCGCCACTCGCCTCCTGGAGGACAGACATACTGTTCAGAAAATGCCTGTGTGACATTTGGGCGTCCTCTGCCTTTAATGCAAGACTAGCGGGCTGAATAGAGGAAGAGGCTCAAGAGCTCTGAAATGGTGGATGCTGTGGATTACAGAGTGTACTGTACTGGCTGTGCCGCTTATCACATTCAAGGACCGGAATAATGTAATCTTTTCATGAAATAAAACTTCTTTCATCAAATCCCAGCCTTATGGGGTCAAAATTTTCGACGGAAAACTAAAAAGCAGCCTTTAAGTTTCAGCTCTAATCTTGGATAAACCTGAGGTAAAAATTCAGAGCACATCATAATAGTAGTTAGAGGAGGACATGTCTAAGTGGCACTCTCCACAGTTCTTAGCCGACCCTAATTCTGGAGCTGTCAGAGGCTATCAGAACTATAACAGTGGCCAGGCAGACATTCAGGTTTAGGTTCATTTCCAAGCCTTATCATTTCACAGGCTGTCCATTTCCCCTTCACATACCAACACCGGCTCCTCCATCAGTGCCGCTCATTAGCATATATATAGCATAATGACAACTTGCGGGGCCACCAGCTCTGATCCCGACGATTATTTTCTCATTCATCTAGGAATTCTGATATGCTCTGTAATGGCTTGTCTGCTGAGGTGGGGTGAAGGGGAGTGGGGACGCAGGGAAAAAATAAAAAAAAGTCTCATGGATCATACACCCTCAGTGTAAGCTCTCTTTCCCAGCAGGGGGGAGACCGGAAAGCAATAGGCACAGGGTGTATGCCTGAGAGCAAACATCTTAATCCCCTAGCTGTAAATCCCAAACTTAGAAAATACACTTAATACAATTATGCAAGATGTGACCCCAGTCTTACTGTCATGTCTCCTGCTGAACCAGTCAAACAGAGCCCCTCGTTCGCTGGTTCCCGCGGTTGCGATTAATGTAAGTGAGAATTTTCAAACTGTGCACATAATGCCAGTATGAACGGTTCAGTAAATTATGCCTCTGGTATCCAGAACTGGCCTGCCCATTAGGCAGGCTTAGGCAAGCTGCTGAGGGTGACACAAGGTAAAAGTAAAAAGAGAATTTAAAATAAATGTTGGCAAAAGTTTGTGACTCACAAGAGAGAGAAAAGTCGAGAAGGAGATGGAGATGGAGTAGTGTTTGAGGGAGAGTTATTAAGTGCTACATTGCATGTAACAATGTATGACATCGGAAGCTATATCTACACTCATTATATCCATATCTCATCCGTCCATGTCTTAATTTTGTATATAGTTGTTACATATTATGTTACAGTAATTGATTGCTAACTCATGTAATTCCATCCTTGGCTAGAATGGCTACGATGTTATAGTCTTTAGTATTGTAGCCTGTAAAATCACTCACATTTTCACCAGATGTCATTGTTAGTCTTATACACTTGTCAACTTGTCTGCAAAGGGGTGTCTGCATACATTTTCTCTGTCACTTGGGTCACTTGTTTTGGTCACTGATGTTGACTTAAATAATGTCTTTATAGATGTTAGCGAAGTGACCTAATTTCATTTTGCATTTTTTTTTTAACAGTGAGAAGAGGCAGTTTGTCCGGCGACTTGAACAGGAGCAAAGGAAGAGTGTGGTCAATAGATGGAAAAATAGTTATACTTACAAAGTAGTTTTGTGTGTGTGTGTGTGTGTGTGTGTGTGTGTGTGTGTGTGTGTGTGCATGCTCAGTTTTAATATATAATCAGTAGGGTCCTCCATTGAAGGACTCTAATGAAATCCTTGCAAACACTGCACCTCTCTCAATCTGGTGGTCTATCATATCTGAGAACCCCCTTTCACCGTTTCCCCTCTGAATCCCTCAGCTGTCTGTGTTATTGTAGCCCTCTCCTACTGCTTTATGAGCATCTCTCTTCTCTTTTACTAAATACAGCCTTAACAAATTTAAATGGATCCTTGTAGAATGTTATTCTAGCTCAATCTCTCTGCTGTTTTTTTTTCTAATATTTTCTGCTCTCTTCAAAGCTGCCAAACGATTCCTCACATTTGTCTGCAGTATTTTGATGAAACATCAGTTAAGTGTGTTAAATGTTTTGCCAAAAGGGCTCTTGGAAAAGAAGTGTCATTGGTAATACTGAAAATACAACAGGTCAGCAGGAGTATTTTATTGAAATGAAATGAGACGTGATTACTATTAAACACTAAGTCATATATGGTGGATATGCAGGTTACTATTACTACTACTATTAAATTCAGTTTGCCACAAACCCTTTGTCAAGTCTCTGTTTATTTTGTATTTTGTTGCTTTTACAGTGCACTCATACAGTATTTTGTGAATTTATTTAGAAAAGGTAATAATAATTGGCATGAATGAAGGGATATTATTATTAAGGCTAAATACAGTTCCTTCTCAATAGTCATATTTGTCACAATGTTTTATTACTAAATAAATTTAAGGAATATGAATATATTGGGTATCATGCCGTTATTGCCTATGAGATGTAAAAATTCTATACCGCTTGTAAAATTAAAAGCTTCACGGCCTATAAAAATGCAAATGTGAGAGCATGTGATATCAGTAACGTTACGTAAAAACTCCTTCATATATTGCCACTTAGACCACTATATTAGCAACAGCTAGGCTATTTGCCTGCTAAGGCAATGGAAATTTATTTTAGGTAATAATTTCATATATTAATGTATTTTTGCAGCATTAATTATTTGCTAAAATTACAGGAACATGTAGTTTTGGACTTAAAATGAAAGAAAAACAAAGGTCCTCTCGCTGCGGGTATCTCTTGCTGCGGCTCCGAGGCTGCAGCCAGGCCAAACTGGAGCTGGGTAAGTTCAGTTTCTCGCTGCTGAGAAGCGTTCGGTGTCCGAATACTGTTAGCTGTTGGTTTGACATTCTGTTAACTGTTACCTCACAGTGTGTGATTGTCTGTAAATGTTGTGGATTTTGAGTTTTCACCATCAGAATCGTAAACGTTGAGAAGACCTTCAAGTTAACTTCACTATCATTCACCAAGAAACGATGGATCTTGACAAAAAATAACTACCCAGGTAGGTCTGTTAGTTTTGACCTCATTTGTTAAAATC
Source organism: Neoniphon sammara (assembly GCA_900302535.1). NCBI lineage: Eukaryota > Metazoa > Chordata > Actinopteri > Holocentriformes > Holocentridae > Neoniphon > Neoniphon sammara. The sequence goes on from OMKZ01053500.1 coordinate 25,914, forward strand.
TTCAGTTTAGCAGCGGCTTGTGCTTGTGGATACCGCTTTTATAACGAGCAATCTTCGTCAGGAAACAGCGCAGGTAATGAAAGTGGATAACCCTAATCAGTCTTCATTCATCCTATGATTTCTGTACCTGGCTTTGGGAATAAGATTTCATTGTAGAATGGGGTTTGTGTGTTTCTCTTCATCCAGAGAAGCCTCCGTGTTAAAAATAGGCAGACACCGCCTGTCTGGTCTTTTAAGTATCACAGGTCTTTATTCTGGATGAAATATTTGAATATTGTATAACTATGGGTGGATGATACAGTGCAACAACAAAGGGGCCCTCCTCTAACCCAGTCCTCTGTAATGTTCA